>DVQM01000074.1:0-28300 GCA_018231645.1 Heliconius ricini | reverse complement strand
CGCACCGTCATGATCCACGGCTCGTCCGCCTCGCTGTCGCCGCGGCTGCACTCCTCTCTGACAAAAAAATATTAATAAATTTAATTTCTGACATTACTCGTGAAAAAGTTGTCAAACATAAAACTACGTAGCGTTTGTAATTAAAAACTATGTAACGGGGGATGTTGAAGCCCATTGAGAGTAAAAGCGACAGTGGTGAATTCGATTCCCACTCGAAGAAATAGAGTATTCTAATTTCCACATCTGGTAAGACGACAAAGCAGAGCATTAATTGTCGTCGCTCAACACTGTCATAGAATTGAATTAAAACTATCATAAAATGGAGGGAACGTGAGGAATCCAGTATCTCTTAAACCTTATCCTCCATATAGCATACGAAGGGCATAGCATGATCATAAAAAAAATAATGTAAAGTAACTTAATTTTAAGTTTCTTTAAACTTATTTAACAAAATTTTGTTTATTACATATAGAAGTTACTGTTTGTTTTCTATCTAACCTATTTTTAACTATAAAACGGCGCTTGTATACAAATATCGTGATTATGTAATATTTTAATAGAACATAAGTATAAAAGAAATTAATTGAAGTGAATAAAAAAACTAGACCTCGATGATATAATCTTCATTGTAAGTGAATTAACAATACACACAATGACAAAGGTAAATGGAATGACAATTAGATTTATAAGTTACAAGCACAGTATAAAACTAATATTCTTTGATATTATTTACAATTTAACACATTATTTTTTTACCTTTACTTACAATAAAAAAACGTATATCGAAATCACGAATCCGATCTATTTCACTGTAGTCAGAATATATTTCTTTAATATAAAATATCAATTATTTCATGCAAATATCTATTGTATATCTAGTTCGAAAAGGCACATTAAAAAAACTCAATTCAACCTAAAACCTAGTCTGAAAATACGTCGTTCCGTTCCATTAAGACACTTCCGTTTCCCAGTTTTCACCAAATCCCGGAAGCAATACGGGTTAAGTAGCAAACCTCAACGATAGCCCGTTGCTCGAATGGGAATCGAATTCACAACTATCGGCGTTTAGAGTCAACAGTCACTCTTGTGCCCCTGCGCCACGACTGCCTCGGCATGACGTGATATATAGAAACTAGGATATCTCAGCATTAAGATCCTTTTGTCATTCGCAAGCACACGCAATTCGGTGATCACCGTTTATCCTTGATACAAATACAAAATGAGTCAGAACACTGAATACAATTACTATTAACCGCTGTCGAAATAAATTTATGTGTTACCCAAGTGAGTAGCCTGATTTGTAAATGTTTTATGGGCCCATTATTAAATTTAAATAAAATAGATTAAATAACTCCCATAAAATCTTAATTTCCATTGTAAACATGATGGTTGCGGGTTCGATCCAACGACAATGCTGCGTTAATTTACGTTACCCAACACGCAGTGTCTCGAAAGGAGACGGTGCAGAACGGAGTGTCGTACTTCTAAGGTCCTCTCTACCTATCCATTTTATTTCAGCATGTAGCTCAAAAAATATCTTAATTTTGTAAAAAAAAAAATATATTATGTGGGATATGGAAAAATGTTCTTCGACGAGAATGACCACAAAAATCAACAATAAGCGATAAGGAGACGTCAAACGATCGTAATCTACTTTTTTAAGACACCAAAGCATGTTTAATTAAATAACAAATAAGCTGACGCAAATTGAGAATAAGTTTCATCATTATACGGTGATGGTTAATTACGTTATGTTTAACACACATATCATACAATCACAAAAATGACAACAAAACAAACAAAACACGATTTTAAATGACTTTTGTAAAATAAATAGGGAAGTGATGATCATTTGATAACATAATCTTTCCAATGCATATATTATTCAATGCAAAGGTTATTATTATTTATTGGACGTATCCTATCGTTTAAGTAGTGCGCGTGCATATCGCGTTTATCTAAATACTATATTAGATCCAGGGCCAACGGTTGATTTATATTAAACACATATAGTATACTAATAATATACAATTGGATTTTCTGCATTACTTTAACATACAAGGGTAGGTAGAGGGAGCCGCGTTAAGACACACTGCTGCTCATATTCCAATGATTTCTGACGAGGAGCGAGTTAACGGGGAGGAGCGAAGAAAATGTAAATATTAATTGTTTCATATCCTCGAGTGTGATTCGAACCCACAAGCTGTCGCGTTCACATTCACACTTTGTGCCTCTGCACCACGACATTTTGGCAAAAATATTCGCTTTTTTTAAATATACAAATAGAATACTCACGAATCTGAATTCTCCGATTCCGTCTCACTCTCCTCGCTTCTCTGTGCTTTCCATTTCTTATACCTATCTATAAGATCCATTAAATATGAATTCTTTTTGGCCTTTCTTATGAATTGAAATTTTAGCAGCTCCTTCGCCGTTGGCCTCTGAAATATAAAAAAAAAATGATTATGTTCCATAATGGTCTTCAATAAGAATTACGTAAAAAATGTATCGAAATAGAATAATATATACACTAATCGACTACGAACATTTCGAAATAAACCCAGTTGAAAAGGGTAAATCGAAATACATTGTCATTCAGACGAGCGATCAATCACATTCGACAGCACTTACATTTTCGGGATCCTTATTGAGGCACGCCTCGACGAACTCTTTGAAAGGCTTCGAATAACTGCCGGTCAGTTGTGGAGGGTTGTTTTTAGGTATTAGGAAAAGAACTCTCATGGGGTGAAGTTCAGAGTTAGGCGGTTCGCCCTTAGCCAATTCTATGGCGGTTATGCCAAGTGACCATATATCGGCTTTACTGTCGTAACAGGATTGTTTGATGACTTCTGGCGCCATCCAGAAAGGTGTACCGACGAAAGTGTTACGTTTGCTAGTAGTGTTTGTTAATTGACCCGCGACACCTGTAAACAATCATGTACAAACAATCATTTATGTACTTTGTGTGTACTACAAAATGATAATTGAATTTTTATTTTTAGTTATTATACAATGGCAACCCAAAATGGTGCTTAAACGTAAAAACTCGAATATTTTCTTTTACATTTACAACAAACGATACAACAATACGAAATATTATTAAAGGAACAAGACCACTTTGGCACTCGTCCTTCTCGTCTTGTTCAGACTTGATGGCACTCTAAATGTCTCACCCCCACTCAACGTAATATTATAAGTCAGTGGGAATATACAGAGAGTTTTACATCACCAACGACAACTCAAGCACATTTAAAGTTGACTCTAACAGTGCACAAAGAAGGCACAAATGGCTCAAATATTGAATGTTGGCGGTAAGCCAGCCTCTACACACGGGATTTACTTAGGAACGTGGTTACATGGTGTGGATTTTATTATGTAACGGATGGGATTATAAGCATACTGAGTATGTTAGTACAAAGTAAATAGTAAAGTCTGTGATAAACACCCATACAAAACAGATATTTATAAAAATCTTATTATTTATACGGACTTATTAATTTTAACAAAAAAATAACAAAATAAGAGAGAAAATTACATAAGTTTTTATTAAGGCCTCATTTACGTAAATTGAGTAAACATTACCATATATCGGTATACATAGTGCGCTACTCATTTCATTAAAGCTGTCGCTGGTGACGTGTGCCTACTTATGATAATGAAGACGAATTAGTGCACAGTTTATTTTTCCTAATTTCGGTAAAAATATATTCAAATGTTCTTATAAAATTATAAGATACATTGAATGTAAATAGTATCCAATAACCATTTTGTATTCTTAATAAGGTAGATATACGCTAAGAGTTACGCTATTTCTACTCATATATCAGTAGAGCAACAACACCTAAGGTAATTGTTGAATTACAAGAAAAATAAGAAAAGATTAATGAAATAATGAAATGAGAGATGGATTTAAATAGAATAATTTAAAAATTATGACATCTCCAAAGTGTTATGCGTGTATAATGCAATGTAATATTGTAAAGAATGTTTTACAGGACATGCCATATGGATGTAGCATTCGAAACACAATCTACAACTGATTTTAAGAATATCCAACTAAGTATATGGATCTCCAAAAAATCAAGGACTAATGCTGATAAAATTATCGATTTAATATAGGTACCTTGTTATAATACCTTCGAGGTTATCAATATATTATTACAGAATGTAACTATATTAGCAATGACACGTCGCGGTTTATTAAGTACGTACGAAGTTCCGTCCGTCGTAGATGTCAGTTAATTTATTAGCGGTGTTACTAAAACATGTACCTACTCATAATGATATACAGAAATAATATATTATAACCACCAACATACAATCAGTTAAATAAAACTTTATTAGAGATTAGTTAAGAGAATCAGCCATATTTAATTCGAGAATGATCTCCTGATTGGATTCTCATGAGACACAGATGAAAATTACAAAAAAATATAAATTTCCACAACTTATATATATAGCTTTCTAGTGATTTTTGTATGAGAACGAAATTCCACGCAAAATATTATTCATCTATAGATACTATTTAATGGTAGGCAGACATGCTGTTTTACTGGCAACAGTATATTAGGCGTATTATTTAAGTAAATATTAGCTGTTATAACATGGCTTCAAGGCTGATGTTAACGACTGTTTGATGTCCTACCAATCAAAAAACTTGTTTTTAATACGATAATAGAATACCAGAGGTTTACTACGGGCGCGGAAAACTAATTTTATATTAGCATTAGAGAAAAAGTAACTTTCATATTAAAACGTATACTTGTTTTATTTGTAATAATGATTTACGGAAAAGTTATTATTGTAAACGGTCCTTCGTTCGCTTTTTCAATGAAATAACGACAAAGTCAAAATTTCTTTTGAAGTTATTTTCCGAGGAATAAATCAGCTGTAGTTGTCCAGGAATAACCAGTTTGAATATGAAAAATATATTTTCAAAGGTTTATAACATAGCGGCCCGGAAACGATAAACTGAATAATTAGACTTCATAATATCAACAAAAATATTTATAAAAGCATTAACAAGAAGTCGCAATGAACAGATAAGAAATGTATGACGTACCTTGAATATTGTTTACAAAATCTTTTCTAACCGCTGACATTCAACAATATGATAACGTGCTCACGTCCGATATCGAATCGCTGCACAAAAACCAATATCGCTGCCGTAAGGTATTACTTTTAGAAGAATGTGGACAAAAATCCGTAAGAAAACTTTAGGAAATCAAATATCACATCTGTATTTTAATTTACTAATGCATCATATAAAAGTATAGCCGATCTTTAGATGTAGGAAATTTAGATATAACCATAAAATGTATTAAATATTCAATTGCTCAAGTGTCGTATATTTTAAATAACCTTAATTTATGTTGTTAAAATCTTCTTCTATTGCATATTAAATTACATAGAATAATGTAATTTACGTGAAAGATTAAATAACATGATGTAAGATGATGAACGATACCTATAACTTCGTAATCACTTACGTAAGATGAGATAACAACGATTAGTTTTGATTCTTAAGAAAATGTTCTTTTGCATAAAATTTCTACAGAAAGTTACTATTTTCCACAAAGCATTTTCATAGCATGTTTTTTACAGCACTATTTCCAATACTAAACATAAATAAACAATTGACGACTGCAGAGTTTTGTTGTTTTCATTTATAATTAGAAAGGTCGAATAAAATATTCCTAGTTATATACTTTACATCTAGATTTTACTTTCAAGTTGCATTCAAACGTAGTTTAATCATCGTGATAATTAAAATAATAATATAATACATGATTATATAAGAGAGGTTACGCAAAGAGTTACAATTTCGCGTTTGAGGCTATCTGAAAAATATTTTAAACATAAAGATGGCTGGCGCTGATAAAAATAGAAAGCTTGTCCATTTTCAGAGTTTCATGTATTTGTGTGACTGCATTGCGTATTATACAATAGAATCTACTCTATACGGTTTGCGGTTTCAATTCTTCTACTAGTAAATACATATATACGAATGCACAACAAACGCTTGTTGCGGTTCGGTTACATTATCTACATTCCTGTTACTGTTGTTCGTGAAAGAGGAGAAAGTGTCCCTGTTTGTCACTATAATTTATAAAAGTATAGTATCGAGAAATATTGGACAAGTCGTCGAGTTTCGTTTTATATAAAATTAGATAAAAAATACTTAAATATATGTAACGCAAAATAATCCCTTCATTAAAGATAGATAGATATAATAGATAGAATAACTTACCAAAATCAGCTAACTTGACATCGCCCATTTCACTAAGAAGAACGTTAGCTGCCTTTATATCTCTGTGCAACTTGCGCTCTGAATGCAGGTAATCGAGGCCTCGCAGGACCTCTCGTAAGATCACAGCGATGTGCATTTCTTCGAAACTTCCCGCCTTCATTAGGTCTAGGGCAGACCCCCCGCCGAGATACTCCATAATAATCCATAATTTTGTTCCCTGAAAAGAAAAGATAATATATAGATAATAAGGTTGAATTTAATATTTTTAAACATCTGCATCTAATACTATATTGATTACAGTAATAGAAGAAGAATATGATAAAAAATGATATTGGACTTGGTAATAAAAGTGTGTTATTATTTTACTAAAAAAATGTCATATTAATGCAATATATGAATATAATTTTTCATCGCTTAGGTATTTTATATTTGTTAACACTTTGATAACCTTCCCTCAGTTTGTCACATTATGTACATAATGAGCGCGATAGTTTAACAGAAATAACGGCCGAGTTATCGTCTATAGTACGCAATAGCCTTGACATTTTCGCGAGCTATTTACGTAAATGCCACTGACGCCCTTGTTCGCAACAAGTTAATGACATAAAACCATATTTAATAAAGTGTCAACAAAATTTCAATATGCATAATTATTAATGATATATTTTTTTTTAAAGAATATTTGCTATAGCTATTACAATAACCCGCGAGAAAATTTACAACACAAATTGAAGTAATTCATAATACCTAATTATACTTGAATAAAAAAAATAAGGTGTGCTTAGTGACCTTAATAATATGTCGGCATATTAAAAACGAGATAAATTTATTAAAGGCATAAAACTAACAAAGATTAGAAAAGTCCTAAAATCAAATCAAATCTGCCCAGCCATCTAAATCCAAGCGCAGGACGGCCACAGCAGGCACAGAATTAGTAGATTGTTAAAATGTGGAATCTTTAGAACTATATAGTTATATCAAAGAAGAAGGCAGAATTTATTTTATACCTATCAGTTTTAAATTTATAGCATCGATCGGAGCTCCTGGTATGGACGCCTCGTAAATCTATCCGGATCGCAGCCAAAACCCGCGAGAGACAATAAAAGAAGCGGGAGCGCCGCGGGGCGTTGGCTGGTCTAAGTTATGAATTTTATCTCATAGCCCACGTACGTGCGCCCGTGTAACGTAATGTGATGCGGAAGACGACAATGGGAGCAACGGGCCGAGGATCCGGTGAGCCGTTTACGCTCCATCTGCTGATGGTATGGGGTTATAAAATTGCTCTCATAATTTATACAACGCTGTCTATGATATGATAGAATATGTTACAAGCTAACATATTTTTGCAACCAATAATAATATAAACAAAAGCAAATTTAGGTAGTTTTGGATAATATATTAAACCACCAAAATTGTACTGCACTTTAATATAACAAACAGTGGGTTTCAATTCATTAAGAGTTTAAGCTTGCGTAAAAGACATAGCCCATATTGCCGTATTAAGCCAGCCGTGCCGTGGAATGGTTTAACGGAAAGCGGAAATATTTGATTATGCTACCTCATACCAAATCGGTAAAACAGATTTAAAGACTTTATATAGATTAAAATACGTAACTAACTATCAATAAATCAGTTGAGGTCAGTAGTGGCATAAAGTGCGACTGCCATAGCTACAGGTTGTGGGTTCGATCCCCACTAAAGGAAAATAAATATTTAATATGAAAGTTACTAATGTACCTTACTCATACATTATTACGTTACGTAAGTAATAAACCTATAAGACAAAAAACAAATAAAACGACTCTAAGCACATCTAAAATTTAATTATCACATAGTTACGACATTTCAGGCGTTTATCTACTATTGTAATGTTTGCTCGGAAAACACATTCTGGGAGCTAAACGAGCTACACGTTGTTTGAACAGGACAAAGCCAGAAATAGGTAAATCAAACTTATCGTGAAACAGGGTTCCTTCAAAAAGTTTTGGGTGGAACCTTCGTTTTGAACAGCCTAACAAAATTCACCACATCGGAAACAGCAACCGCACATATCCCGTAATTTCCTGCACACCGACGTTAAAAATGTGTGTTGTATATATGATATGGGAAAACAAGATAAATTATTCCTTTTTGCCGCAACAAGAATCAGCGTAAATAGCGTCAGCCAAATAATAAGGTCATATAAACATACTGGTTACATCAACAGGAAATGTTTTTAACATGATTTTTTTCTTATTTAAAAAAATATATAGATATACATAAAGTAGACATCTTTTCTTCGGTCTTTCAGGCCCACAATATTCTATTTGTAAGACATTGGCGCAACAAATTTTTGTCCTACTGGCACGCTTATAAGCTGCATATTCAACGAACAAAACGATGCCATTGATGTCAGGAGCTTATTTTTTCTTTAGGCTTCACGCTGAATCCTTCATATAGTAGGATAGGCTAGGATAGAGGGAACCTAGTGTAAAAACACGTTCAATACTTTCCACCAAAAGTTCGAGGCATTGTATTGACTGGCGGAACTCGGCTCATTAATTTTGCCTCGGTACTAGAGCGAAAATATGAAAATATTAATAAATTAATTCCAACCAAGTATTGAAACGAGCCTTCAACCGTCGGCTTACAGTCACACTCTTGTTTCTCTGCGCCACAACGGCCTTATTTCTTTATCTTTTAAAATTTATAAGTAATTAGCCTATATGAAAGGTAACTGAATCTACATTATTCAATAACATTTCGAATATTAGACAAGAATAATATCCTTTATCAGGTTTATTTGCATTATTAAAATGAAGGTACACAAATGATACACTGAAAATTAACGATAATATTGTTATTAAGTACTAATGTTTATAAAAATGAGACTCATATGTGATGGTGTTTGGAGATAGAATTTTGTGGTTAGTACAATAAAATTGTAACAAAAAATACAACTTGAAGTTCCTTTTTATTTTCGCAACATAAATATCAAGAAATTATACAGAAGGAGGAAAAAACAGGTATAATTCACTGGAAGACGGAATATTTCCTCCTTTCTCAATTTATTAGATGCATCACGTAGGTATTCCCGTTGTCATGACAACGCAAGGCGTCGGTCAAAGACCTCCCCGTCGCGACATCCGAAGTAAAACAAGAATGTTGAACTATTAATCTAGGAGAAGTTTAAATAAGGGAATATCCTAGAATGCACCAGAAAGTGGTAGACTAACTAAAGACACAGACGGAGGGTAATTTTTTTTAATTTTAATGAAATGTAATGAATTATAATGAAAAAAAAACAATTAAAACGTTCAACGAAGTTGAGGAAAAATATATATTTTGTATGTTTTTTTTTACTAAGATTAACTTATAAATTGTGATTTAATTATAATCTTACAGTTAGACTAAGATATAATGTAATGATTTTATAAAACAGTATCTTAATTAATGTGTATGTTAATAAAAACGAAAATATTTTGAACAGAAAATATACAGCATAATGTACATTTAAAAACAGGGTAGGTTCATCGGCTTAACTAATTCAAGCCTCGTGTTGCCATGACGACGTGTGAAGGATCCTTTGTATCTTTATATCTTTTTGATCTATCACGTCATTTAACTTTTAAAAAATATATGTATTTTTTGGATATATCTATTTATGACGAAGACAACAGTTAATTTATTGTATATCACGCATATTAAATAGTTTAAATAAAATTGTAAAGAACAATAATAAAAATGTCAACATTAGTTCAACTCCATTAGGGTCATTCACTTGCTAAGTTTTAAATTGATCAAGTTCAATGTTCAAGATGGGATTTCTATCACCAAATTTCCAACAATCGCTGTTAAAATTACAAACTTTTCAATTATGGATTAAAATATTTCACTTCACTTTTCTGCTGTACTGAAATTACTTTTGTCGAAAATACAAATAATAGGAATATTTCAAATTAACTCTTAAATATAAAAAATGAGGTTAGTTTCCACATTTTTTTTGCACTTTTTCATATATCGCATTTTCAGACTTATGTTAACTATAGAAAAATAATTAACAGATGATTTTCTAAATTTTGTATTAGATGTTAGGAACCAATGCCCCACTTTGTTTAACTAGGTCGAGGTAATCCTTTAATTTGAATATATATTACAGGCCTATAATTCAAATGTAAATCAAAGTTAGCAAAACTATGTTACCGAATTAATATCGTATACGATATTTGACATTAATTAACACGTGTTTGAATCTTTATTATTTAATAATAAAATTTTTAATAATGAAACTAATGTATATTTTAAAATATAAGACGTCCATCTAGCGTACATTTGAACCCGTATCTGTGTATTCCGTTCGTATTCCAAATTTTATTCTCTTTCCTTATTCCGGACACCATTCGGGAAGCTTTACTTTGAAGACTCTGTTATAGCAAATCCTTAGGGAGGACACGAGACGCATAAGGTTTGATTAGACGAGCTTAAGTTTCCGAAATCGTTTATCCCTAAAGTGGCAATTGCAAAGATAGGCTTATACTCTTACTGTATATACACTACAAGTGTTTTGACTGCGTCATATCCTAGACTACTAAATATTTTGTTTTATCAAGAAATTCAAATTGATATTATACACTTTTAATTTATTTTCATATAATAATAATTAAATCAATATTATATGTTTGAATTGATAACACGTTACAACACAAGGGACTTGTTTTCCCGAATACATAACTGAAGATTTACATTATGATAATAAAATAACGTGAATTTAAAATGGTAAACCAATATATAAAAAGAAATTACTTTAAAATATATATTAAAATTCTTTAATGCCATCCTTTACTAATATTATTAAAATAATAAAAACGATTTCTCCATCACGTGATTTCTTTTATAAAGCACAATTGAAGCACATCAGCCAGTGTCACAATCTTAGCATTTTTAAAATGTTACCATCGGGACGAATGTTTTAGTACAAGTTTCTTATGTTGCGTAAATACACGTTAAAAGTTAATTCCTCCGGGAAGGCGTTAAGAGCTTTTTCATTACTTCTATTTGCCTAACGGTCACGTAAAGAGCTGCTCTGGAATATTATATGTATTCACATAAACAACGAGCAGCGCTGGGGAGTATTTATAAATATATAGTAGGTGTAGTAGTGGCATAGATATAACCTATATGGGGTACGGAGTTTACTAACACTAAGTTCCCACTGCTTTCCACTGCATACAGCGTGAAGCTGATTTAGTTTTTTTTTTAGCAGCTTTACACTGTATCCCGCACACAGCAGGGTAGGCACAGGGAAACTTGTATTAAGACACTCTATTCCCCACTAGCCGCCAACTTCTGGAGGTTTTGCGTGTTGATTGGTGGAACATGATCCGCGCTTAACCTCGGTACCAGAGCGAAGAAATGAAAAAATAAACTTAAATAAATATTTCATATCCTCGAGTGGGTATCGAACCCACAACCAGTCAATTTTACAATCACACTTTGTTTCCCTACGCCACGACTGGCCTTATAATATAATTTATGAATAAAAGTTTTTAATAGTAAAAGAGTAAGTAAGTATAAGAGTGAAAAGCCTATATTATGGCAATGTAGTATACTTTGAAATGAACATACGTACACTTTGAATCTACAAAAGTATTTTATTGGTGTAATAAAATTTGACTGCAAAGCTATAAATGTGAGTTGCAGATTTCGATCGAACATTTCGAGGGCACTTCGCATGCAGCCATAAAACCGCCAGTACCATCCTATAAAATCCCTGTAAGGATCCTTGAAGCTTTCCATCGTACAGAGTAAGCTGTAAATGGACAATTCTTATAATACATTCCATGTGTAACTTATACTAACTGATTTCTGTTGGGTACCTAATTTGTAAAGAGGTTTCCTATATTAATACTTTAAGATTATAATGAAACATTGGTATCAAATTGTTGAGAAAAAATAACATTATTCAATACTTTAGAGAGGCAAATATAAACTAATAAACTGCCATCGTGACAAGCTGCTGTTTTGCGATCCATTATATTTCCATATACCTATTTAGCTATAAGAATAGTCAGTATTAAATTTTCAGGCAAAATAAAGCAAAACTGATAATATCATGCCAACAATGTCGTCCGCTACATTAGCCTCAAGTTTTGAACAGACGATGTCGTTGCATCTTTGTAAAGAATAAAAACTTTAATAGCGGTGCTCACTTGACTTTGTATAGGATAAAAAATTCACAAGAAATTCAGACACAGCTTGACTAGCTATAAGAACTTTAAGAGATGACAAACGAAATAAACAGACAGATTATTGTAAAATAAATTTAGTGTCACTGTGTAAATGTCACGTAAAATAACCTATGGAGTCTCAGCAAAAATAACGTCTCGAATGGTTGTTTTATCGCCTTTCGATCACTATAACGTAAATAATTTCCAGTTTATTAAGAAATAAAAGGGAGCAACACCAACAAGACATTATATACACTTTAGCAACGTTACATTTGATCATTATAAATACTATTCTCAATTTGTACTATAACATCGTAAATAAACTCACAAAGTTGTTTTAGGCTACATTAAAAAAGAATATTTTTTTTTATAATTCATACGAAGAAATATAAAATATATGTAACAAAACTTAAAAAGTTTTAAAAACAAAACTTAAAAAAAGAAAGAACCCATAATGAAAGTATTTACCTGTTTATTATATCAAGAACCCATATTTATTTTGCAATTAAACGCTGTAACGTATAAGAAACCTTGAGTATCTATACACGCCACTTCGGCATAAGATAACCCAGATATCTATTTATGAGAGTACGGCAACGATGGATATGGTTTATTATAATATTGGTAGTAAATCCACCATCATTACGTCCGATATGAATATTTTGAAGCCCAGATCAAATAGCTCAAATGAGATAAACTTCGGTTTTATTACTAAATCTTATCATTTTCATAGTCTGTTTAGTAAAAAGGTGTTACTGAATTTAACTAATAAAGTTTAAGGCATGTAAAAAATGAAATATAGTTCCCCTTTATTTATTGTCTAAAATATGGATGTTTTAGTGGTGACAGAAAAACCAATAATGAATAAATTAATATACTTATACGTAATTGACACACAGAAACCCTGTTTAAGTATTAACATGTTAAAAAACCTAATCACAATCTAAATAAATACGTGCTAGTTACAATTTAGCAAATAAATGACAAACTTTGTATAAAACCATAATATAAGCAATTTCAATTATAATAAACATAAAGTTTAAAATGTAATGGCCGACGCGACCGTTAACCGCAATATTATCTAGCATAGTATTATTATTTTAGTGGTAAATCATGAGAGATAAATTAATGTCAAGTTGCATACAGACAAAGCGTTTGGTCCTTGACCTATCCTAGCCGGTTTGTGCACTTTTACTTGTCGAAACTGCGGTTGAATCACCGTGAGCTTAGACAAACGCTATTCGCTATTGCGCATGTAAATTACGATTAGATGAATCAGTTATAACAATTCATTGTTTTATTTTGTTCTACAGAGTTACAAAGTATTTAATATAGATAGAGCCATATAGAAAATCTATAGCTTAATTCGCGGAACCTATTTTCTATATCCATTGAATTGTATTGTAGGTAGGAAGCATAAATAGATAAAACTGCCAAAAATATGTAATACAGAGGATGAGAAATAATTTGTCACTATATTTGTATATGATGACACCATTGACACCTTTCTCGTTGCACGTGTAAAACCGGCAGTCGAGTATACGTTACTGACATGACGTAATCACGCTTATGAAGAATCGAAGAATCACTTACGTGTCACCGTCACCAATTATAGGTAATATAAGTACAAACAAAACGTTAGCAAAACGGAACAACTCCCACGCAAACAACGAACGTATTACGCGTAACCCCACCCGCTTGTTATTGCCTGGTGAGTACTTGTGATGTCGCTTTACTGCCCATTATTCTAATTCACAGCTGCTCATGACGAAACGGTACTTTCTAATGTTGATACAATGGACCTGTGTCGCTTGGACTTGACAAGTTTCCATCATTGGCTTGTGAAAATTCTGATACTGTGTTGACTAATTTGATTATAAATTCAAAAGTAAACAACAAATATAAGCTTTTTACATTAATATTTTACTTTACTTTTCGTTAAAGCAGGTAAATGTCCACTATCATCCCATATATTTTCAAAGAAACGAAATCCTTCCTCATAAATCGAACAAATTGAAAGCAGCGAAACATGGATTAATGGTGGGTACTTATAAAATATAGATGAAACACATTTCTTTACCAGACGACGTTAAACACAACACTGTCGCATTTTATACCAAATAGAATGCGATTCAATGTTTTTGTCACATTATTACTTTAATAAAAGATTTATCTTATTTTTATAACATAAGTTAATGTTAATAATTTACTTTGGAAGGGTTAAACTCTGTATTTCTTTTTTGATGTAAGCCCTATAATACTACGAATAAGATATATCGTATCGTCGCTCTACATAAAATTAAATCAATAATAAAAATATAATTGTTTCTATCAAACATATTTTAGGTGAGCTAAAACTTTTATAAATATTTCAGTGAATTATACAATATATTTTTTTTAGCTTCACGCTATATCCTACACAAATCGGGATATACAGAGGAAACTTGGGAAACTAGTCTTAAGACATTGCGCGTGTACTGGCAAAAACTCAACGCCGTACTTTTACCAGGGTGAGGAAATGAACTCCTCCACCACGACGACCTCGGATTAATTATCCAATCCGTAAATAAACAAAAACAAGTTTATGAAAATATAATGTCAGGTGTACTCCTTTTCAAGTAGATATTTATTTGTACAGTATAGTATACGGATGGGAATAACATAGTTGAAACTCGAAACTTGTAGTCTGACCCAAAGTTCTTTGTTCCTTAATGGCTCGCTCCTATTCCGCAAGGGAAATAGCGTGAAGAGAAATCTAACAACACTAGTATTACATTTCCGAGTTCGCGCGAGTATCGCGTGCGACCGCAACATAACGGACGGTATCGCTCGTTGCATTCAGTACATATTAAGTATAATTTGTTAAGGTGTACTTATATCTATATATAAGGCCGTATTAGGATTTTCTAATTTCATCTAAATATCAAAAATTCTGTTCTTTCAGTAATAAGTGGTAGATGAACAAAAAATCAAAAAATTGTAAATGATAAATTAATTATTTATGTGAAAATAGGTGAGAAGAAATGAGTAAATGATATAGGGATAAATTTCTAATCATTTTGGAATGAAATTTGCGATAAATATTTTTTTTAATCACCATGCTGTGTCACAAAACACTTCGTTTCCTATTTTCCGCCGAATTATCGAGATATTGCGTGTTAATTGGCGGAAATTAACCCGCTCTTTGCCACGACGCCAGAGCGAAGAAGTGAAAATATTAAATATTTTATTTCCTCGAGTGACAATTGAACCCACAACCTATCATTAAATATTTGATATAAAATATAAATTTATTTTTCAAACACATATTTACTCCATAAAACCAATAATGTAACCTTGGCATCAAAATATACCTTTTCTCCATTAAACTAAGATCGAGCTTACAGATCATTATAATTAAATTTTTCTACCTTAGTTCAGACAAACTATAGCTCCCTTAGTCGCATTCTAAATTGCGGAACGAAGCGCCTGCAGGCAACTGAGTCTCCTTTTAAAAGATATGGGAAAATTTACAAAATTTGTAAAAAATCTTTCGAGTATATACAAAAGTTAGATAGAACTAATATAATAAATAATATTACAAGTCTATAAATTAGCTTCTCTTGTTAGTTATAAATTTAATTAGAAAAATAAGAGTTGATTGAATTTCATACATAATACATAGCATAAGTACCACTTCTTCTACTACTTCACTCTATTTATTATAAAAGTAAACTACCAACTGTAGCTGTTTCTGTAGATTTTTTTTTGCGTTGCTTTTTACATTTAATGTATTTTTTTAAGATAAAGAGCCAAATGAGAATTAACCTATAAAATAATTGATTGAAACACGAGTGACACAAGCACTAACTCAAACCGCAATCGTTTTTATATAGATATTATAAAAAAAATAGACGTTTTCCTTATATTTATTAGACTATAATAATATACAATCATGACATCGACAGTAAGTGTAAACGTTAAATTTTATAAAAAAAATATTTATACAAGTGGTCGCGCACATTACTAACACGAATTGCGTTACAAACCTTGAAACGTTTAAGTTTTATGAATTTGCTTTAATTACCTGAAAAAAATAAATCATTGTTTGTGTTTGTCAATAGTACAATATTTGTAACATTGCAACAACAACAAAATGTAGGTTTAACATAGTTTTCCGTACTCCTCCCACAACTCGTAGAGTAAATTTGAGTGTTAAGACACTATGTTTTCCATCCAATATCTTGCCAAAGAAACGAAAATATTTCCTTTTCGGCCTCACACTGTATCCCACGCACAGCAGGGGAAGGTACAGGAAACGGGAGAAACTAGAGTAAACAAACAGCGTTTCCCACTTATCGCCGAATTCATGAAGCATTATTAGCAGTGTTGAGTGGCAGAATTCAACGCCGCGCTTAGCGAAGAAAATAAAATATTAAATATTTGATTCCTCAAAATATATAAAATTAATTCATTTCTTTAAAATGGAATCACTTAAACCTAAATCTAACTCATAATTTGTATAACAACAAGTCACTACATTAACGCCCAAACAAGGCATTATAAATCAGTTTTCAAGAGTATTCGAGAGCAATTTTGAGAGAAAATTAATAAAAAATTGGCTTGATGTCCAGTAAATAAATGAAAATATAACTACCATTTGCTACAGCATGTACCTACACCAATCACACAAAGTCCCATACAGATTATGAAATAATTTTGATTTTAATAAAATAATACATATAATAATTTTAAAAAAACATCTTATTTTCCGCGTTTTTTTAAACATTGAAAAGAAAAAGAAAGTGAATCATAAGACGTTATATAAATAATAACATATACAATAACAATGACTTTTAAGATTAATCTCTAGGAGAGCATTAGGAGACTGAAACATTTATCAATGTTCAGAGTAAAACTTAAACATTTTCCCAGTTAGATATCTTTGTAATGAATGTCGTACCTCCGTCGGATCTTTTGCGACAACTTTTGCTATTAGTATTAGTAGAGTATTAAAGATTAGAGAGGATAATTACTCTACGATATGAAATAAATAGTAAATAAGAAATAATCTTCCCTATAGTCTAAGGGTGTGCAGTTTCTCTGAAGTTGTATCTAATACATTTTAAAATATTAGTTTGAAGTTTTCTTGTCAAATGCTTTTTTCCCCACATATTTTTTTGCGATATATACCTTTTAAAAAAATTGCAGATTAAGAACGAAAAATAAATACCTGCTCAAATTAATTGTTACAAAAAAATATGTCACGAAAATGGTGATTGCGGCATCGCATCTTGAATAAAGTGTATAATTATTAACGTTTTCGTTTTGTAAAACAAACAAAGCAATTAAAATTCGATTAAAATTCGATTGCCTGATTATATAATTGACACCTTTTTTTAAAAAAAGTACATTGAATAGACCGCAAATAAAATTTACTAGTACGTAGTTTCATTTTGATATCATCAATCCGGTACCCGTATTGTTTTAATGATTTAAGTATTACATACTGATTCGGTGCACAGGAATTTCGTAAATAATACATATACTATATACTTACTTAGTATATCTTGTGCATGAGTATATTTAAATTATCTATTTATTAATATGTGAAGCTAAAGATTGCATACTCGAAAGGGAGGAATTTTGAACAAATCTCTTTTTTTAACTTATTTATTTTTACCTAACCAAACTAAGTCATAAAAAACCACAATTTCTCTTATTATCTCCAATAATTTAGTAATCAAAAAACATTATTGTCTTAATAAAGTATTTCCAAAATAAAAGTTACACTAAGTGGAACTAGTACACGTACATATGTTACGCTCTATATTATAAAATAACAATATCATTTAGTAAATATTATAGAAAATGTGACGAACGTATATATATACAATATTATCAGATTAGTTGCTAAAATTGTAAAATCTTTGTGATGATAAAACTACATTCCTTTGTTTCTTGCGATAAGATACTATCTTTTTTATCTTAAATATTAGGAAACTTATAGTGTGATAAGATTTTATATAAAACCTTTAAATGGCTACAATTTGTTATCTTTATAAAATTGGTTTGATTTTTGTTATTTTAATGGTGTGACATATTAAAAAAGGCAGAAATACAACATGTTTTTAGTGTAAAGTGAATAAGCCTTAGAAACAAAATCAAAAAGGACGTTAGTGGCCAAGTTCAAACTATGCTGTTTGCTTCAATCTGCATAACTATATAAGTTATGCCTACCCTATTGGGTAGGGTGTCTGGTGGTACCCTAGGGTGCCTAGGATTAAAACATGCCATTACCCACTTTCCGCCTAATTTTAGGGATTTTACATGTTACCAGCAAAGACGTTGATTCCTGTAAATATTGTATTTTCATGGTGAAAAGATATATAGTTTTTTTTTAAATAGTTTAGCAGCACATAACAAGGATGATAAAGGATCCTGATATACAAGATATCAATTCTTTATTACAATTAGGTATATTTTTGTAGGTTCTATAACTCTAAAATTATTAATATCTTATTTTTGCACTTCTCTACCAAACTTTAGCTCTACCCAACTTAAGACAGGGCTAAGGAGAGTATTTTAAAAAAACTCTCAAAGAGTCAAGATAAACTTCAACTTGTTCTTTGGCACCTATATGTTCCCTAGAGGTACAATTCTACGACAGTTCTGTGAAAGTAACTTTTACTGTGTTCGGATCGTTGTATTAGTGCTTAGTGATATTTATTACAATTAAAGGTTTAATAGTGAAAAGCCGTAATCAACACAATAAGGGGGTGTTAGAATGTTGGCTCTAGAACTAGAGACAATTTAGCTTGCAACGCTGTGTAGTGTAAAACTCTACATTTGTTATTTCTACATTTTCACTATTGATTAGAATCTTGTTAGAAGTTACCTTGAAAATTTTGCTAATACTTTACTATTATTTCCATTATACGTCAAAATAGAGTTACTTATTATAAATATGCATAAAATTATAGATAGTAAATAATGTCTCTCTAATAATAATAAAACATGTCAAAACTGCCATCTTGCGTGACATGATTTCTTGTAATCGTAACGATATATACAAATGCCAGCCACATAAACATCAGTTAAAAGATAATTCTGGCTACAGGATGGCGTAACACACCAGAGGTTTGTATCGCAACGGGACAATGGAGAACTGCCCTTGAATTAGCACCGGAACTATTCTCATATAAGTACAATAGTAACTCGGCCGCACTGCAGCTCGGCACGCGCTATACAACGCACCAAAGCGGATAATTGCGGCAATATATCGACGGTACCTAGTAGGGTAAAGTACGGAAAGTAAAAAAATATCTAAAATTATTGTATACATGTATGTTTCATTGTCGTTTTGAAGTACTAACAAAGCTAGATTTCTATTCCATACACAAATAATTATTTTTTTTTTTATAAATTTTGAAACAATCGTTACACACCTTAGTTAAAAATCAAAGTCAAATTGATAAAAACATTTCCGATTTTTCGCTTTCGATACTTAGGGACCTCCGAATTATAACGTATGAGAAATCTAACGAGCTCCAATTTTACTGAAAACAATATTTGCATACTCAGATGGTTAGCAATTGGTCCATTTGGAGTGATTTATTAATGCAATTAAGCTTACAATTAAGACATTATGTCAATATTCTACAGGGACGGTTTATCATTTCCTTGGAAATAATGTAGCTAGTCAATATTGAAAATTAGCGTCGTAGATGGTCCAAAATTAATTGTTTGTCAGAAGCTTAGGACTGTATAATACTAGTATGTTTTACGATACTGAAGTATGTATATATAGTAAAAAAAAATTGTTTATCCATAATGTATAGATATAAACAAGTGAACGAATTTAAATATAGCTTCACGCTAAACCTAAGTACCTAGTCCGTTCATCACTTTCGAACTCTAGAGACATTGCGTGTTAAGTAACAAAACCCAAAGCCTAGTTTTGCCTCATTACCATAGCGAGGAAAATTAAAATATTGAAATTTTAATTTCCTCGAGTTTTAAGAGCTGGAATCTACAACCTGCCGCGTTTACAATCTCACGCTTGCGCCCCTGCGCCACGACTGGACGATATAATATAAAATTTAGAATATTAAATTATACAATAATGATTTTATTAATTTGAATACTAGTCATAAATGCGCCTTATTTATTTACGTACGCGGTGTATTTCTCCCAAGCAGCACATACATACATATGAAAAATATAGGTCGCGAGGCCGTGCCGAGAGCCGACATCGCATCCCTTCGTAAATAAATTCAACCGCACGCGTTGGTAATTATAGCAAGCATCGCGGAAAAGGTCAAGATAAATTTAGCATGCGTTATTTAGCGTCTAATCAAACGTTGATAAGTAGATATATCGACCAACGTAATTGTGTTGCGGAAATTACGTTTCCATTTTTTTTTCAGCATCACGGTGTCCAGCGGGTAGAAAGAGAGAGTGTAGTGTTAAGTTCACTCCGCCTTCTTACTTTCCGTCGAATTCTGGGGGCATTGCATGTTGAGTAGCGGAACTCAACGTTGCGCTTTGTCTCAACAGCAAAGCGAAAAAATGAACATTTTAAACATTTCATTTCCTCGAGCGGAGATCGAACCCAGGACCTGTTCCAATTACAATCACACTCGTACCCCTTCGCCACGCCTGACCTCACGTTTACACTTAATAAATCAATAAATAATCTCCATATTGAGTTGCGAGTGATATTGACAAGGCCCGATATACTATACCGAGATTTTGATAGTGATAGTGCTGTATGCGGGCATAGGCGCCTATGCGTCATCTCCATCGATCAGTGGAGAATTCAACTCAGAACGCGACTCGCTCTGCCAGGGAATAGAAAGGCATTGTTTTATGCTTACGTGAGATCGAAGACCTATTCTCGGGGGTGGTTGACACTGAGGTCATTCTACCATGAGGTTCGACGGGCACTAGCATTATATGATAATATTATACATGCGACACAACAAAAATATATAATAAATAGCTCCTTATGATACGTAAAAAAAGGACACAAATTTGGCATTTGATATGACATTAGCTAATATATTTCTTTAAGTGTTACTGGCATAAAAAAAATAATTATAAAGTGTTTTTTTTAAATATTGTTTCTTTGAAATTTCCTTTGCTTACGGTCACTGAATATTAATAAAATTATAATATTCATTTAAAGCATAAGATAAAAAAGAGCTTTTGTATTAAAAAATTATATCACAAAGTTATCGTATTTATGTATTTCATTAAAGCTAATCTGAACTTGCGCAACTGGTTTAATTCTAATAAACAATGAGACAACTCATTAGAATAACCTGTTTTGTGTGGAAAATTTTAACCAATATTTACCAAATACGTACAGTTCAATACAACGGTTCTGTAAATTACATGCATTGAAGGCATGACTTAAGTAAGAAAATACTCCGGAATGTAATTTTTAAACAATTTTATTCGATATAACAACACAACGACGCTACAACTATAAATTATTAAATCAAAATTAAATTGAAATAAATATATCTCACATTACTAGAAATATAGCTTATAATATATATCAATTTTACACAGAGCAGTCCTTTCTCGGTGAGTCAACTCACGGCATGATCAACCGCCCGCGTCGTATTTGGGTTAAATAGCATTGTGTAGCACTCTTCTAGTACTTCAGATCAATCGATGCGGGTGAAAACAATACCGACATGTTGTCAATACCATAAGAAACGCTTGTATACATATGAACATTGTCTACAGCGTTCATTACGTTCAATCCTTTATTAACTTAGTTAAGCTTTTAATATCATATATTTATATCAAATATCAAATTTCAAATATATAAAATATATTTATACATTTAAAGAAAGAGTTATATAAATTTAAAAAAAAAACATTTCTGGTAACGAGAATTACAGGATATTAAACGTCACATCTGTCAGTAATAACTGTCCCTGTCCTGTTTATTTGACAGAAAGAAGGCAAATGTTGCCATTTACCTTCCTTCTGTCAAATAAATAATCAACTAGAACCTACTATCTCATATTCCCAATTAAATAACAAATTCCATTTTCTAAATCACTTCTTCATTATTTATATCAAGTAAAAACGATATACCAAAATTATAATAAATAAAAACGACGCAATATATAGGCACTTAGGTAATCTAATCCACTGTGTTCTTTACCGTTATCTTTGTTAGATTTAGTAAAATGTTTAAATAAATATCGGAGCAACGCACAATAACATGGTCCGTACATAGTTTAATTAATAAAGTTAACAAAAAAATATTTTTCCTTTACGAACAATAACAAACAATACGAAGAAACTATAAATAAAAAATATAAAAATTATTGTTATCGGTATTGGTTGAAATAAAATATTATAAGGAATGGTACGCCATACCGTAAACAAATAACAGAAATATGTGTAATGCATCACTGGCGATGACCCATTACTAATTGATTTTCATATTTCGATGTCATATGCATCTCTATTCTCCAATCATGTCATCGTTCACTGAATAAAACATAAAAAAATATATATAAAAGTTCCGTAAAATAAAAAATATATATGTAACTTTTTTATTCCAATTTGTGCTTGTATTACTTAAAGATTAATATTATTATTTAATAAAGAAAATATAAATTCAAATCTATTTTCTACAAATACTTAAGAAATATGACGTATTAGTCAAAATAATTGTGTAATGTTTTTTGTAGTCTCACGCTGTATTCCGCTTAGCAGGGCAGGCAGAAGGAGCCTAGTCAAGACCTCGCTCCTCACTTTCCAACAAATTTTGGACATATTGCATGTTAAATAGCAAAAGTCAAAGCCGCGCTATACCTCGAAACCAGAGGGAAGAAATGCGAATATTATTTAAGCATTTCGTTTCCTCAATCGACTCCACAATCTGTCGAGTTTACAGTCATAAATTTGTGCCACTGCGCTACGACGGCCTCAAAATATTATGGTTAATACAAAATATAGCAAGTAGACAGGGTTATGTTCACGTAGGTCTTTGATGCCTTGGTGACGCATTTGGGACGTGACTGGCTACACGTGCTGGTTGTCAATACACACTCGCGAAAAAGCACTCAATGATAACATAGTAAAGGTAACATTTATTTTTATCAGTTTTACGGTATATCCCGCATACAGCACGGTTCTGGAGGCATTGCGTGTTCAGTGACGGAACTCAACGTCGCGCTTTGCCTCGACATCTAAGCGAAGAAATTAAAATATAAATATAAACAAATATTTCCCTTCCTCGAGTGAAGATCGAACCCACAACCAGTCGATTTTACAGTTACACTTTGTGTCCCTGCGCCACGACTGTCCTCACATTTATATTAAAAGAGTAGATTTTTTATCTAAATTGTAAGTACCAGGCGCAAAGTGAAGGGCAAACGGAATACTATGTATATTTTGTCATAAAACGTGACTAAATTTGAGTTATTGCTGATAATAACATAAAAGAAAAGTAGGATAAAAAAAGTGATTGCTCTCCCAAGTGGAACGCGACACAGATTTGATTCAATACCGGCTTCGGGGCGCCTAATGAGAAATACGAAAACGGTCAAATTGGAAGTAATTGTGATTACCGGTATTTTTTGCCACCAAATTTTGAACTAAAACTTTACCGGGACATTTTCCACTACGAAAATGTTAGTCGACGATTTCTTATTTAAGTTCATTCAAATTTAATTTACATATAATTGCATAAGTCGTTTCAAAATAAAAAAGAAACATGCACATCAACATCTCAAGTAGGCCATCATTCAAAATAATTGATACATTACAGAGTATATTTAAAGCTACAATTATGGTAAGGAGTGATCTGATAATAAAATATATCATTCAAGAGTCAAGACGTCCATTACAAAATACAGCAATGGGCATATCTAAAGTAATTATAGAAAACGATCAATAACCACTAAGCGTACATAATCTCTTATAATGCCATAAAATATTTAAAATGATAAGTTGCTTATTTACAAGTTGTTTTTTTTAAATCTACATAATAAGAAAAAAAAAATAATATAGTTATTTAGCATTTTGATTTACATAAGAATTTCTACGAATATTCTTACCAGGCGAATGTAACTTAAGTTTTATAAGTGGAAGTTAAGCCTTATACAACCCCTCATGACGCCATAAGTCGCTAAGGGGAATGGAAGCCAAATTCCATCAGGCGTCCAATCTGTTTCGTTTGCCTTTGTTATTGAATAGAACCACAAATGAATATCTACTATTGGGATAGCGAGGCGCTTCGGTAAGTAAAGATTGACTGACTTCTATTATGGCCGTTGTGGTACAGCTCATTTCATATTTGTATAATACGTTTTTTTCGTAACATTTTCAGTTTATTTCTTCAATCATTATAATATAATTATAATTTGATTACTTAATGAAAAAAAATCGCCAAATACAATTTAACACAATACACAAAAAACATTAAAACATTTTGGTGTAGAAAGTTGTCCTTAAAACCTAAATGAACTTTTATAAGAAGCAAGAAAGTAGCTTACAGTTAAATATATTGACTAAAAACTACTTTAAATATAATCATCTTATCATATAGTTGTTGTTTTTATGTTCAACTTTGAAAATTTAATAGAAATTTTGAAAACTATATATAAACTATTACATACGAACATAAAATTAAAAAAGAAATACAATCATCAGTTAACACAAAGCAACATATAACTACTGATTGTCAGCACATATTAACAGAATAAACGGCGACCAAATGGTTCCAATGCAAGCGCAAACGCATGCAAATCGCTTATTGGTGCAACAATCAGATCGCGGCTCCGGTCAGCCGTGCAAACGGTCGGTCGTTGACTCTGGGTGACATGGGTGAAATGTAGATAGGGAAATTGTCGGAAAAAAACGAGAATATTGATCTACATTTATAAGATAAATGTGTTAGCTTGCCATATTTAAGGACAATATTCTTAAATATACGTCTAACATAGCTGGAACATGCTCATCGGCGTGAGTATAAGGCAGGCCAGGTGGTTCGTTCCCACTTTAGAATAATCTTGTGCCCACCCCAGAAATATTACTAATAAAATATTTGTCCAGAAAAATGATAAGAATAACGTTTACACGAACATATCTGTTCAAAGCTAATGTCCAAACGCCCCTCCTATAAATATTCCATTGCAAGTATTCTATGGTAACATTGTTCTTTGATAGGCCAGCCATGATTGTTAAAAATGTATAACAGGCTGTATTTATTTCCTTTGAGTAATTTTCTATATTGGGCTGGAGCAGTGAAAGCGAGTGTTCATGCATTGTCAAGGGGCCCTTTGAAGTATGCATCTGTGGTCGCAAGTCCCAGGCACTGTTCTAAGCTCAAAAATATTTATATTTCAATCTAAGTATAATAAAATATATATAACATTCGAATATCAGTTTTCTTCACATGTTTTTAAGAAAATAACAAACGTTATTCTTATAAACTTAATATAAAATATAAAAGTAATTCATTATTTTGTTAAATAAGTTACGTTAATGTAAAATGTTGAACTTCATAAGACAACACATATCTACTTAAGAATTCTGTGTAATCACACATCATGGCTTGAAATATTAATCTAACCCAAGATGAAATTTAGCTTACACATACATACTTAATACGATGCATCCTCACGGGTACGTAACTTAGAGCTCAACTCAATTAAAAGTCAACCATGTTTACACTCCATTCTCCATTATATCCATGTGATACATAGCAAAACACGTTAATTGAAGTTTCTCACGTGTCGAAACAAATAACGACTTAAGTGAATATACTCCATGAGACACTCAATCCACACATCAGCGATAACAGCCGCAGACCCCATACGACGGTGGGGCAGGATAACAATGGATTGCTTCCGTCTTATCTCATCAATGAGGAAGAGCCTTTTAGTTTAATTCGACACTCATCCAACAGGCTATAAAATAAAGAGTACCTAATAAATATAAATATTAAGTATAAGAAAATATAGTACGTAAAAATTAAAATTTTGAAACGTGTAATAGAAATGGAGATTGTTTTTCATACTACCTTTCTTGAGTCGTACAAAGATGTAGAACAAAGCGGTGAGAGTCGCCTTTGTGTTAGTAACTATGAGTATGACCACTTAACTACATCGACGATGGTGACAACGGCCTCGTATACTCACACGGAACCATCTTTAATTTTAGTATACAGAAGCCTAATTTTAATTAAGTTTTCTTTTTATATTTACGCTGCATCCCACACGTAGTAGACTAGACAGAGAGAACCTGAGAACTTAGTGTAAGGACATTTCATTTCTATTAAGACACTTCCGTTTCCCACGTCTCGCTGAATTCTGGAAGCATTGCATGTTGAGCAGAGGAATGAGACATAAAAATATTCAATATTCACTTCCTCGAGTGGACTGAACGCATAAATTGTCGCGTTACAAGTCCACGCTTATGCCTCTGCGTCAGCACTGGCCCAGATTTAGAAACAGGTTTATTAATTAATAGTAATGATGAATGTAACTTATATAACAAGAATTGCCAAAGAAAATAATTTTCCAACATCAAAGCTATAGAGGTCACAGTCTCAATCCAGTGTCTTAAATAAACATAATTATACTGTAATCGTAAAGTATAAAACATCGCCGGTCTGTTCACGAAGCGCGGAGAAACGACTTGTGTTCGTTAATGGCGATCTTTTATTGGCCTGGCCTAATTGCTTGCTGTCCCGTATTAATGACGTTTCCATGCTGACCTAGTTAAATTGTGTACTTTTAATATTTTTTTGAATGAAATTTCCATTTTATTTATTCCAATAATTCTATATCCTGCATACAGCAGTAAACAGAGGAGCCGTAATAATCTCCAATATTTAATACTCTTTAAAGTTTCTTATCCAAGTTCTAGCAAATATGAGGGTGTCGGCTACACGTTAGGGATACCAATTTCAATTTTTCCTACGAATCAGCTGTGCCCGGAATTTATCTCGCTTTTGAAACTGACGAGCGTACATCGCTTCCGATCACCTGCCCGAACAGTCAAAGAGGGACAAAAATGTAATAGAATTTTCAAAGCACGAGAATTTATCGAGTGTAAAAACAAAGTTAAAAGAATATTTAAAAAAAAATACTTAGGCGTTTTAAAAAGTATATATCATACCTAATAAATACCAATAGAACTATACAGTAAATAAACTTTAAACCAAATATGTTCTACAGAAAACGAAATAGTCACTATATAGATAAAAAATATAATGAAGGAATTAAATGCTATAAATAATAGACCTACCTTGAGACCGGTTGCGACGGTCGTGAGGTAATGTGTACATATCCAAGTTACAGTTGTAGCTGTAAAAACTAGTATCAGCACAAGTGGAATTACATCGAGTTACTATAGAAGCGCGGAGGGATCCGGTTCTATCGCATTTATCAGAGGGCCGGCGTCGGTGAACATTTACATTAGATTCTTGTATGCCTTTTTGATAAATTTAACAAAGACAACAGAATAAGTACAAAAAAATCATTTTTTATATTGGGGCACTAGAGATCATCAGCCTTTTTGCCAGAGGTGACGCATGCGCTTCTCCTGCGCTACGGTCAATTTACCGAATTTATAGCAGCCGCAAGGTCGCCTAAGGATAACGACCCGATTCGTTTCACAAAACAAAACGAGATGGTGTAACCGTTCTCATAAACCATACACACTCGATACAGCATCGACGTCTATATGTATATGTGTATGTAACTTATTGCTCCGTGAGAATATTGCAACGTATACAAAGGTATATTTCATTGAATGTAATGAAACGTTTGAGACCAGTCGTGGCGCAGTGGCACAAAGTGTGACTGTAAAACCGACTGGTTGT
>DVQM01000073.1:0-28337 GCA_018231645.1 Heliconius ricini | reverse complement strand
CCACTTCTTAAAGGCATCCTTCTTTTCACGAGTCACCTCCTGCACCTTGTCATTTTAAGATTGTCTTTTTAAGCTTCACATTGTATGCCGCATAAATCAGGTGGGGCAGAGAGAACCTAGTGTCGAAACACTCCAGAATCCACTCTCCACTTAAATTTGAGAAATCAAGTGGTGATTGGCATCGTCAACGCCATTCACGTAAGACAAGCTAATAAATATATAAAACAAGATATTAAAAATAAATAGAACTGGGAAGTTAAAAAAATATTGCCCCAAGTGGGAATTAATCCACAACCAACGTATACAGTAAGGCACTGATCCACTGCACCCTGTTGGCTGTCATATTTTACAGAATACAAGAAACAAGACAACAATCGATAGGAATCCCACAATAAATTTTTTATCAATTAAAATTATTACCTTTGTAGATAATTTGGCCTCACATATTAAACAGTTAAAAGTCATCCCTTCATGCTTGATGAGAACATGCTGTTTCAAATTACTGTTTCGCGAATAATGTCTGAAAACAAATAAAATAGTATGAATAATCAAAAAAAAAAAATCTTATATTATTGGCTAATACGATTTATTACTGGGTGCGGCGCCGCGGCAAAGCGTTTAAATCGTTAAACGCGACCTTTATGATAGCTCATTCCCACTAGCGGAAATAAAGTTAAAAATTGTCATTCCTCGTTCTTGTAACTAGACAAAGCGCGGCGGTGTGTTCCGCAACTCAATACGTCTCGAAAATTGAGCGGTATGTGGCCAATGAAGTATCTTAAACATTAGGTACTCGCTACTTACCCTGCTAATTGTAGAATACAGAGTAAGCTCTAAGCATATATTTTTATAAAAAATATATAAAATAACAACAACCTGTGACAATTTTCATATGGACAGTAAAACATTTTTGTTGGTGCATTTGGTTCATGTTTTTTTACATGTCTAATGATGTGTTGTCTTTCTTTAAAAACTTTCCCGCAATCATCACATATATATTCTGTAAGAAAATTAACAAAGATCACCGTTTACAAGACAAGATCACAAATTAGACAAGATATTTTATTAAAATTTATAAAACGTTATTTAAAACGTAGGTAAGAAAATACTTTCTTAGAATATTTTAAAAATTAAATATTATTTAGAAGCCAGTCATGGCGCAAAGTGTGACTAACACGCACGCAATTTCTCCAGAATTCGGCGGAAAGTGGCGTAGGGAGAGTCTTAACACTAGGTTTTCTCTGCCTACCCTGTGTGAGTGATACAAGGTGAAGCTATAAAAAAATCTTTAGCTTCAATTTTTTTTAAATAAGTGTTCTTAAAAAGTACACAATAGATTATTTGTTTTGACTTTTCAGCTTTTTGCTTTACTCTCTTTTTTTCTCCACGGTAATAAGAGCAAACCTAATTTATTAACCAATTTCTGATAAACTACACACAGTAGAGTTGTGGAACTTGAGTTGCTATTTCTGACCATGAGTCTGGAGTGCAAGAAATAAATACAAGAAAAATCACTGAAATTAAAAATATATTGCAGAAATACCTAGGGACTGGAGACATGTTCTTTTGTGTGACATAAGGTCGGTCCAGCGACTAAATTTTATATCACAGTTTTCACAAGTATATGTTTTATGGTTTCTCATATGTTTCTTCTTTTCATACAGTGTGACAAATTCCCTTTCACAGACATGACATCTATAAGAAACAAAAATATTTTTCTTACTTATAAAACAATAATCGATATTATTCTAACAAAACAGTCTGAAAAGATATATTAACTCATTCAACACTCTCGGTCTGGGTACTCTGTAAAACCTATTTAACTCAGTCCAAATAACATTCATAGTTCCTTTACGCATTTCAACAGTATATTATATGATAGTCTACTATGTTGCAGACTATCTAATATACTGGATACCAGTATATAATATCAGAGTTTAAAATGCCAATGTTTTTTATATGTATATGGCTGTGGTTAATTAAAATCTACCGATCTTTAATATGCAAATATACAAAGCTCTAATATTAAGGATGTAGATTTTCAATAATTACAATGGTATATAAAAAAAACCATTTTAAGCTTTGAGGGGGTCTTCTTTAAAGTGGCATGATGGGTAATTTTCACATTTGACAGTATTGGTAGGGACTGGCAATAAATGCCTTTATGATACCATATTCTTAGTTTCAAGCTAAAGACAAAGACAAAAAATTAAATATCTATTTAAAGATTGCTACACATTACTCCAAAAAAATGTGTAGATTCTATAGTGTATGTCATATACACTAACAACTAGTCTAAAGACACAAGACTTTAATTTTTGAGATATTATTACCTGAATGTTTTTAATCCATTATGAATATACATATGGGCTCGAAGTTGGTGCTTCTTTTTGAAAATTAGTTTACAGATATCACAAGCAAAAGGTTTGTTGTTTTCAATGTGACTTACTTTCATATGCCTTTTTAAGTTTTGTCTGTTAGCATACTTCTTCATACATTTTGGACAGCTAAAACAAGTGTTGTAGTTATTATTTCATATCATTTAAAAAGGGAAGAAAATATTCATAGGTAATATGTACATACCAGTGCAATATATCAATATCACTCTTCTTATGTGCACTGTTAATATGACGATCTAAATGACTTTTACTGGTGTATTCTTTTGTACATGTTTCGTGGGTACACGCAAAAGCTTTCTAAAAATTATAAATAATTTAATTAATATAATGCATGGTAAAAAAGAATATATTTATATAATTAGTATACAGCAATTATAAATCTTACCACATTTATATGAACCAGTCGATGCTGGGCCAACCTATAGGGTCTATTAAATACAGCAGTACATCCACTAAACGGACAAGCATGCGCTCTTTTAGACTTTTGTTCTGGGGAATCCATATTTATCGTATAATTAGGAAAAATATAAAAATGTAATTTATAACTTAACTAATACGTTTAATTTCAAAAGTTATTGTAAACACAAATGCAAAGATCCTCTATAACTTCAAAAATATATTTCTGTATAATATTGTAAAATATTTAATACAAGGAAAGTTAAGAAAATGTATAATAATATCCTCAACTCAAAAGAAAACAAAGTGTGAATGTTGTGGTTATTTGAAGTTTTAATTAAAAAATATTTTAAAAGTCAAAAGTTGGTCACAGACACAGTATACATATATCCGAAGAGTCACAGATAAATATTATTCATAACATAGGATCTATGATATTATAAAGTTAGAGATTTAATCGGGAGAATGAAAATGATTGAATGTTTTTTTTTAGAAATTTCTTAAAAAAATGTAAAATGTTCAAAATTAATAAATGTAATGTAAAATACTATTGTTCCTTTCTTTGAGCTATTTATGAAAATATATAATATTTATATATCCCTAAATTAGAATTTTGAGCTCTGTAATGATATTGCAAAATTTAAGGAATCGTACAATTAAACTTTTTTGTTATAAATACTTTTCTGATTGGTAATAATTATTAAGATCAGTATATATAGTAACAATTTGTGTAATTGTGACTGTTTATTTCACCGTTTCACATTTACATTTAACAGTAGCGTAGTTATTTGGCTCAGTTTTTGAATCTGTAATGTATGATGATCGTGATTTAAAAAACACTGACAGATTACAGGACAGATGGCCAGAGATCATCGATCATTCATTCATTTTTTGAAAATAAATAATGTGACATCTGACGATTACTATTGTAATATTTTAAATGTCAAATATTTTATGTTTATTATTTAGTTACAAGTGCCAGCAATTTCACTACTTTTGGACTTTTTAACATTTCGACGAATGAAATCAGCTGACGAATATAAACAAAGGGAATGTCAATAGGATAGTGTTGAGTTGCAGAAAGTGCCTGTTATTTAGGTTTAAGCATAATGGATATTGACGGTTCATCATCAACTGGTGAAATCGGCCAGAACCATGGCGAAATAGACCAAAACCTTCTATTGCAATTTAGCTGTATGAATACTACCGATAGGGAAGAGCTCATACGCCAAATGCAAAAGCTTTTAGGAACTAGTTTAAGCTACAATACAGCTAGTTTTTTTCTCGATATGAGTAATTGGTAAAAAAATATACATATGAATTTTATACAGATATTTCTGTATCCCAATAAATCTTTATAAACTTATGTTGTTTTCCAGGAATTTACAAGCTGCAATATGTTGTTATTTAGATTACAGCTTACCTCCCAAACTACCATCTATGTCATTAAAAGCATCTCAAAGTCAGGAATCTGCAGTGGGACCTTCAGCTTAGTAAGATTTTTCTATATAAATAAAAAAAAGATTTTTTATACGAATTATTTAAATATTGATATATCAACAAACATTACTATTCTTATTTTTGTCAGAATCTATTAAATTAATAATATAGAAATAATGAAAGGAAATATACTTAAAGATAACAAAATTGAAGTAATTCAGCAGTATCTGATTACAGTTTTGAACAAAATTGGAGTATTGCCAACACAGGAACTGAAGAGTGGCCCGGTAGCTGTAGATTGATACAGGCTGGGGGCGAGTATTTTGCAGCAACTCCAGTGTTTGTGCCACCTCTTCCCCCTGGACATTCCACTAATGTAACCATGAAATTGCAAGCACCAAGTGTTGCAGGTGTACATCGAGGGTATTTTCATTTAGTGACAGAAAAAGGAGAACAAATTGGTGGTATATAAAGTTTTTTTTTTTAGCTTCAACTGTACATATTGTAAGGTTGCCACAGGGAATGCAATATTGAGACACTCAGTTGTCCACTTTCAGATTAATTTTATGAGACATTGTGTGAAGAGATAATAAATAATTTATTTCCTGTGCGGCAATCAAGCCCCAGACCGTCAAGGTTTACAGGCAAGAGCTGTATCAATGGTTATTTTTTTTATAAATTTATAAAGTTGCTATTTTTAACATGAATGAGGTTTATTATAATAAAATTTCTGTTAAAATGATAAGCATTTTACTATTGCTTTTATTATAGAGGTTAAGTATTTCACAATACAGTGAATATGTATTTCAAAAAGTTTGTTGATTTGGTTGGAATCATTCTTTTGTTAGGCTTATGAAATTGCTCAAAACCAAGTAGGCAGAGGGAACATCCTTTTAAGTCGCTATACCCATTAACATACTCTGTTTCCCATTGTCTTATTCATTGTCTGAATTTAATAAACATTTCATCTGCAGTGCTGGAGCTCAATCCCAGTTTGTCAAGTTTACAGCCACACACTTGTGCTCATATACTACAACTGGTTACATTGAATCATTTAACTATTATAAAACATTTTAAAATGTGAAAATAATAATGGTATAGGTTATGTATCTTTGACATGTAATGCTATAAAATAAAATATTAGTCATTGCTAATATTGTCTTTTAGATACTTTATGGGTGGAAATTACAGTGGAATCTGAAGTCACAATGGCACTTGCAGAGCAACTAGCTGCTTTACCTGTACCAAGTAGTAGATTGGACGAATCAGTACCTCAGGTGATATTTTTTTCTTCTATCCATATTATGTATATAGCAGGGTAGGCAGAGGGAAAAGTGTAAAGACGCTCCGTAAACAAAATCCTAATACTCAAGCAAATTTTTGTGATATTGCTTGTTGAGAACTTAACTGCGCTTTTTTTTTACCAATGCAAGGAAATGATAATAATAAAATCCCTGAAAGCCATTAAACACTGTACTGCTCTGCCATGTTGGTATCATTAGTTGTTTATTATAATTTTTGGCAGTATATTATTGTAGACAAACATTGACACACTTAAAGAAAAAAACATTTGAAACAAAATAAAATTTTATATTAGAATGACATTTGAAAAAAGTAAGTTGTAATTTATATAAGGAAAATATGTAGAGATAAAATATCATATTTATAATTATAACCTATAAATAACATCTATCAAAATTGAATTATTTTTATACTCATTAAACTTAATTTATTTTCAGGTCCCACCACAAGATGACCAAATGTGTTGATAATAGCCACATATTATTTTTTTTAAAGTTAATTTACCTACCAATTGCAATTGAATTGACTCCTCCATAAACATATATCTTTTTTTAAATTTCAAATCCACAAATGTTTACATTATCATGGGATTCTACAGGAACTGAAAGTGTACTAATCTTATAATGTAACAAGACTTATAACAATGAAGTAATGTACAAATGCAAATGAAATTACTTAAATTTTATCTATGATAAGATAAAAATAAATATGAATTTGTTATTGTTGAGATATTTACAATTATAAGAATAACAATTTTATTAGCATCACTTAGTTTTTAGATATGAATTGCCATTATTTTTTTAAATAATTATGGGGGTTTAATTTTGTAGTTCTATTAATAATTTAATTAAAGTAAATATTTGATAATTTAGTTTTAATTATTTATTATATATATTTCTAAAACCTTTTCTATTTATTATTTCTGGATATTACAAATATTTCAATTTTTTTCACATAAATTTTAATTTATCTTATTATTGAGGCCATTGTGCATTGTGGGACTATTGTACTTATATTTCCAGTTAGGGAGTATAAAATATTATCATTTCCTCCTGTAAATAAACTGAAAATCCACTTTGTCACTTAATATCTCATCTCAAATTCTGCAGATGCAGTGAATTTAGTGTTCTTACTTAAGATTTTCTGTCTATCCCAAATGCGATAAACAAAAATTATCGATATATATTGTTCTTGATTATGTTAGTTTTTATATCTTCTTTTTTATGTAACTTTCCTTTATTTTAAATGTAGTTTTTGAAAAGAAAATAAAATGCTGCATATTTCGACATCAATTTTATTATAATATTATGATTACGTAATTATAATATAATGGTCACCATTTTATAAATCAAATACCAAATTATACTTAAGGCACAGAAATTCTTGAAAAAAATTTGGTTACAACTTAATTAAGTATACATTTAAAAAATAAAATATTGATAATTTAATTTCTTTAAATAAAACTCCAAATTAAACTGCCATTTCCATATCAATTTTCGGATAAGGATTGTAGTTTTTAATAATAAAATCCTCATATTTGAAATCATCAATAGAATTAATTTTTCTTGTAAATTCCAGTGTAGGAAAAGGCTTTGGTACTCTTTTTAATTGTTCCTTCAAAGGTTCTATGTGATTAAGGTATACATGCGTGTCACCTGTTGTGTGAACAAATTCTCCAGGCTGAAAAAAATGCAAATCTTTAAATAGTTAGTTATGGATTAATTTATATTATTATTTTTTAAAATTTGATATACAACATTATCCCCCTTTTCTTAAGGTAGTCTATAAGAGATGTCAGGAAAAAAATATATAATGTATTGGATTTAGTAGTCATGTTGGCTTTTTATATTTTATGGTTTTTTTAGGTTTACGCTATATCCAACATATGTTCCAAGTGCACTGGCTAGTTTTATGTGCAAAATACTAAATAAAGCTGAGTATAGACATCTTTATAAATCTTATATATTTCAATCATAAGAATACAGTTCACAGTAGATGAATATTTTGTGAATAGTTATAACTGAACATGCTGCACGGTTGTTATTGGCATTTCAGATATTTTCCTTCAGTCAGTTCAGTCCTTCCAAGTGCTCTAATCGGAATCTAGTGTTAAACACTCTGTTCCTATTACAACACTTCCATTCCCTTTGGACATTGAGTGGTGAAACTCAAAAAAGCTTAGCGAGAATTGAATCCACAACCTGTTGTTTACAGTCTCATGCCTGTCTGTCAGTCTGTGCCACACCTGTTCTCACATTGGAGTAGTTATAAAAAAACTATTTTGAAACTAACTCACTTCTAAATCAGTTATATGAGCAATCATATGTGTCAATAGAGCATAACTAGCTATGTTGAAAGGAACACCGAGTCCCATATCCGCACTTCTTTGGTACATCAGACAAGAAAGTTTTCCACTAGATACATGGAACTGTGCTAAACAGTGACAAGGAGGAAGAGCCATTTTGCTTAAGTCTGAGGGATTCCATGCACATATCAACATTCTTCTATCACTTGGATTGTTTCTGAAAGAAAACATATTAAAAATATACATCATAATTTTTTGTCATTGTATTGTAAGCTATATAAAGCATTAAAAAAATAATATACTTGATAGTATTTATAATGTTATGGATTTGATCAATTCCTTGTCCTGTATAATCAGTTTTTGCATCAATATATTTAGCTCCACTATGTCTCCATTGAAAGCCATAAACAGGTCCAAGATCACCTAAATTTAATCAAATACTAATTAAATTCTTTATTATTATAATTTAAACAATAATTAACTAAAATAATACTCTACCTTCCTCCCTTTCAGTAAATCCTAAATTATCGAGAAAGGTCCTAGAGCCATTTGCATCCCAAATATGCACCTTCTTATCTGATAAAACTTTACTATTGGTAGATCCTGAGATCATCCATAAGAGCTCTTCTATTACGCCTCGCACAAATACACGCTTTGTAGTTAATAATGGTAAGATTTTATTGCATAAAGAATATCTTTGCATGGCTCCAAAAATGGATAAGGTTCCAACACCAGTTCTATCCAAGCGTTTATCTCCTGTGAAGGATTAAAATCATATATATTTCATAGAAAATTAACTTATGTTTGTTTCAGTTAAACAATAATATAGGAATACTAATTATAATTCTTATTCTTAGCATAAAATTTAAGGTAAATACCTGTTTTGATTATTTTTTCTATTAAATTTAAATATTGATATTCTTCGTGATGATGCATTGATCCATCTTGCGCCATGTTGTACTTAGGATTAGGATTATTAGCTATAAAAGAAATATTATATTTTTCCTTGTCAAATTTTATTGAAATATACTAAAAGTAATAATAATTTCATACAATAAAAAAGTTTCGGTTCAGTAACTGGTTTACAATGTCAAATTGCAAACTGCAAAAGCGCGCCAAAGTTGAGACGTCAAAATGATAGACATAATATTGAAAGCTGCTTGCTCTTTATTTTTTAGGCGTGCTAGTGGACCATAATTTTCTTCATCACGTAGATATAAGGAGGCACTATGTATGAGGCACTAGTCAAAGTTGAGACAAAACAACTTCAGTCGTGAATAATAATTTGCAGACCCTACTATTTATCTATATACAAATTTCACAAGTTAATCGAATAAATTGAAAAATATAACGACTACAGATCGCGCAGTAGCCATACAAAAAAAAAGAGGGTTCTTTGCTAAAGCCAAAGCATTTGACAAAGTCCGGCACAACCATCTGCTTTTCGAGCTCCGCGATATGGCTTTGCCAGACTCTTTCATGTGTATCATTCGAGGGTATCTGTTGAATTGTATATATAGGTATTGCCTAGAAAGTGCTTTATGTCGTCCACTCACACATCTTTCTTTTACACGCTCTATACTACATAAATATCCCACACACAAAGTCATATTTTCTATGTATGGCGAAGACACCAACTTTTTCACAATCCTCACCACCATCTTTTTACCAATCCTCTTGGATCCTTAGCCGACAGACTTAGCTAGAAGGTTTAGTTAAACCGCGGTTTCGCGGGTAAAAAGGCTTGGTACCACTAACTCCCTTTTCCTTCTGTTCACAGTCTTTTACACATACAACTGGGATAAAATATATTTATCAAATAAACAAAAATCTTTACCTTCTTTTCTTTTAGACAATCCCCAAATATGCATTTTCTTATCTGATAAAACTTTGCAATTAGTAGATTTTGAGAGCTTTTTAGTCAATAATGGTAACATTTTATTATAAAATTTTGGCATGGCTCCAAAAATGGACATCATAATACCTGGAAACATTGAAAATTAAATTGCCTTAAGTGATTGTCAATCTTTAATCAATTTAAATGGAATTATAAAACGCCTAACGAGTTTCAATGTTAATAAAAACGGGCACGAATCAAATGCGTAAAAGTCCCGTGCATTCGGACTTAGATACAAAGTTGCGTAGTACATCACACATATTGTAGTAGTTGTGTCGTAGTTTTATAAACTTACACTTTTGTCTAATTATATTTTAAGTACATTTTATATATATATTTTTGGTAATTTCATCTGGCTGGATATTATAAATCCAACCAAGGAATTTAAATTTAATAAATAGTCTGAATGAAAAATAAATGAGTTTGTAAAAGCTGGAGTCGCTACTAATACGTACTTAATAAAACCTAAAAATATTTTTCAGAGGCTTTTTAATTTATTCTAACAGATATAAGAAAATTTAAAAGTTTAAATGTTTATGCTTTCTCAATTGGACATGTCAAGTTATATTTTTACATATCCATTTACAGTGCGTGAGGTTCAAGCTGAGCTTTGCATTGGTGTGTTCATATGTATATGTAATATTAGATGTCGCTAAATGTAACAGTTAATTATGTACGGTCACTGGTACAATATAGCACAAGAGGCACATCAGACTACCTACATTTTAAATTATGAGGATGCAATTTTCAGTGTAGAAAAATATATATTTTTTTAAAATTCTTGATTTATTTTTAATCTGACAACTAAGTTTATTTTATAGCCTTTTTCTGGCTCTACTTTTAGTAATCACTTACACAAATACAAAGCTCGATGCATACTTACATTATATATATTTATCATTGGCAATATCCATGGCAACTAGATACTTGATACTTACAAATGACAAAAATGTAATTTTCACTAGTAACTTTCAGATAAAAAAGGAAAACAAAATCTCTCTCTTATACAACAATATTTTTTAATAAGCTTGTTTACATAATTGAAGATAAAGAGAATAAATATAAAGGTATATATAATAAAAGTATTAAATATTGAAATGAGAAACGTCAATTTAAAGAAATCTATATTTTATATCTTTTGTAGATAGTACAAAATGCCCACACTAGAAGCACCGATTGTGGAGCTGGGTTCCGCCCCTCGAACCCCTAGTGTGATATTATCACCGTCGCCGTCGGAAGTTTCTAGTGCTAGTTCCCCAGAACCACAAAATGTTCGCGCTACACCTCTATTCAGGTATGTGTGTCTCGTGTCTTAAGAAACGAATAGATCGTGCTCCGTTAGTTTGAGTAATTTAAAAGAGCAAATGGTTAAAAATAAAATGTATAAAGCAAGATTTGATTTTGTGTAAAGCTAGATTTGATTTTGTAACAGAGGAAAATGACCGTGCTACTTACTCGCATCATTCTAAGCTACGTAAAGTTATTTGTAATAACAAGAAATCACTTTGGTTTTATAACATTTGCGACAATGTTTGCCCATAAACAGTACTCTTGATTTCACACTGCTGAGTAAACTATAAAAATCACACACACAATTTGTTTTATTTCTAAACTAGAAAAATTATACATTAACGTTGGATTTTAAGGGTGCTAGCTATGCCTCCCCCGGAACCACAACAACCCCCCGGTCAAGATGAATTGGAACGCAGGCTGCCAGGTTACAGACGTATTGTTATACCCCGTGAACTAACACTCATAGAACTGTTGGTAAGATTATACATTTACGTTTACACTGTATCCCTAGCGGGGTAGTCAGAGAGAACGGAACGCCAAACGCTACGGTCTCTACATACCTCTTTCGCCTCGTCCACCGCTATCAACCTTTTCTTACATATCCTCCGGGGAGTCCTCATATTTTCTACGTGATCACCGCCCAGTATCTTTGATACTGTGCTTTCGAAGGTCAACCGAGGTCTCCCACTACCTCTCTTACCAAAGGTTGGTAAGATGTTGTATATAAATTGAAAATAGATTTATATTCAAATTTTTAATATAGACCTATGTTTTGCTCTGTTTTGTACTCATTTATTTTCACCCCCAATTCCTAACTGGGCTTGGGATTGATAAGAAAAAAAGAAAATTAGAAAAAAAAATATACCTGTTATCTGTTTTTATTTATATAAAAATATATAAATCAGCTTCACGCTGTATCCCGCACACAGCAGGGTAGGCTAGTGTTAAGACACTTACCACTAGACCACTATATATAAAAATATATAGATTTTTATAATTTATTGATTTTATATAAAACATGTACAACTACGTTTTAGCCTACATACACGTTCAAGATATTATAGTGTATTAGATATTAATAATTAAAACTAAATAAATGAATGAACTTATTAGAACTTTCCAGGCGCATTAATCGTCATTCACAGTAGGGTTAATTACATTGATCTTTACTGATATCATTATAATTATGCATATATTGTAGAATATTTTATTTGAACGTTAAATAAAGTTCTCATTTAGGTATTATATAGCTTTTTATAAAGAAAAAATTTTTAAAAAATAATTATTTACAGGAAATAGAACATAGGTCAGAAATAAGTCGGAATTTAATAAAATATTTTTCACTTTATAGAAAAAAGCTATCATAAAAAACATCGAAGATTTCGATCTCTGATCTGTATTAGAATAAATAAATACTATCATAAAAATATTACCTACTTAAAATTTATAGGTTTGGTAAAATACTAATTTACATTTTTTTGTGTTGGATAATAGAGACAGACTTTTTTTTATTGAAAGCATTTATCAACGAAGCCTATATAATATGTTACATTTGCCTATTTAATGTTAAGCGATATGGTACACGGCCAAACTACGCAACGAGGAGTTATTCCCACTTAACCTCGCAAGCTAAACCGCAGGAAACTACTATTTTTAATATACTAGCGATACAATCGCGGCTTTGCCTGCTTGAATACAAAATTCTTATTTTCTTAATCTGCATAACTTTTAGTTTTTTTATAGTAAATTATCATTTTAAAAACAATATCTATACTTATATTGAAAAGGCCAATTCGATTAAACAGTTACCCTAAGTAGGATTGGATACCGCTATCGCGTCGACGGTTAGGCGCTGTCCAACTGCGTCACTATATCCTAGCTCATTGTTAGTGCTTCCGTAAATTTAGCGTCTGTAAAGCGTGAATCGTTAAAACTATAAAATAATATTTTAATTTTTCTTTAGAAACAATCAAGTGGTGTGACCACCGATGATGAGGTATTGACAATACGAGAAGCGAAGTTACGAGTGGTGGCGGAACGGGTTGGATTACGACGGCTGCATGTCCTCGCACCCCGCCTACGGACGCTGGTATTAGATGGAAGCGCCATTTCATCGCTGAGAGATCTAGGAATTGGATTGATACATTTAAAAGTATAAACTTATAGTATATATATCTTAGAAATTAACTTTAGCTTCGAATTAACGCTTTCTTATTTTTTTTTATATTTTTAAATTGTTATTCTACACCTCGTAAAGAAAAATATTTATTTAAAAAACATATAAAAATTTTAACGTTGCGGGACTTAAACCTGCGTTCTCGAGAACGTATGGCTTAGTGGTCAGATCGCCTGGTCCGTTTATAGGAGGCGCGGGTTCAAGTCCCTCTACGTTCAAACTTATATACGTTTTCTAAATAAGTATTTATCGTTTTCTTTTTATGATCATAAATAGAGATCGATTTGTCTAATGCGTTAAATTCACCCAGGTATAGGTTAGATAAAGCGCAGTGTTTGGTTCTGCTATATGTCTACAATATATAACGCGACCTCGAAATATTCTAATACTTGCTACCAAACATGAAATAAAACAAACATTAAGCATTAAATGAAGTTTACCAAAAAACACTAGTGAAAACTACATTAAAATAAGTTAAGCTATTTTAAAAATTTTTGAGCACAAATGCACTAATAAAGAGACAAAAACGTTGTTTTGGGTCCTATTACATTGACTGACCCGCAATAATATTTTTTCTTATATATCTTCCTTGTACCGACATCAATCAGTTACATTTTTATTATATGTATAAATATATTAGTTCTTATATCCGCAATTTGAGTAATTAATTTACTGCAATCATACATTGTATCATGCACAGTATATATCGTGTCACTTATATCTATCTTTTATCATTTGATGTCATCATTATACTTGTTTTTTTATTTAGTTTCACGCTGCATCCTGCACAGAGCAGAGTCGGCAGAGGGAACCTAGTGTTAAGACACTCCGTTGCCCCCTTTCCGCCGAATTCTGGAAGCATTGCGTGTTGAGTAGCGGAACTCAACTCTGCGCTTTGACCCCAGAGCGAAAAAATAAAAATATTTATTTAATTTTTTCGAGTGGGGTTCGAATCCACAACCAGTCGATTTCACACTTTGTACCCCCGCGCCACGACTGGCCCCAACTCATTATACTTATCTTATCAATAAAATTCTTAGAGTAGGTAAATACAACAAAGTAAACAGATTAGTTATAGGAAGAAGTCCCAGATTTCTATCTACTTTATATTATTGAAGAATTGATATATATTTTTTAAATTAATGAATGAAATGTGTAAATTTTACATGGTAATTCATTTGTAGAGTCTCAGCGTGAACCGGTGCGGTCTAACGTCTCTAGACGGTATATGGGGTTTGGGTGCGCTAAGAGAACTGCACGCTGCCGGAAATCATCTCCGCGACCTGCATCCTTTGGCAGGTTTACAAAAACTACAAACACTTAATTTGGCTGAGTAAGTTATAAATAAGTTTATATGTATATATATTTTAAGTATATTTGATATTTTCTTAGCAATTTTGTGATTCCATCTAATGCCTAGTGATTAAAGAGTAAGCACTATCTTATTGTAATAATTTCAGGAAGAGATATTCTATTAATATAATAATATGTTTAGTGCTAAACTAAAGTCTAAAGTGTACCCGTATACTGCATAAAGTCTTGAGGCCGTCGTGGCACAGTGGCTCCAGGGTGTGACTGTAACGTGACGGTTATGGATTCGATAACCACTCGAAATAATGAATTATTATTTAATATTTTTATTTCTTCGCTCTGGCACCAAGGTAGAAAGAAGTTTGTCGTTGAGTTCCGCCATTCAACATACAATGCCTACATTAGGTTTCCTCTGCTTATTTTGCTATACGCGATATATTCGTACAGGGTGAAGCTGAGCTTAAGTTATATGAATTAGTGTTATATATTTTTAAGTATTTTATCTATATATGTTATAGCAACCCTATAGAGCAGTCGAGTCGTATTTGGACACTTGGTGTATGTACATCGCTACGTCGCCTTACTTTGTCTGGAACTCCTGTAGCGGATACATTGAATTATAGATCGTCGGTAGCATCTGCCTTGCCGATGCTTGTGACATTGGACGACAGACCACTGAATGGTGAAGCTGGTGAATTATTTGCCTTTTTTTCCTTTTTATCGTTTTTATTGAAATGGTAGTAGGATGTGGATGTGGAGCTTATAAATTTATAATTATAGTTATTTTCAGCTTCACGCTGTATCCTGTATGTAGTAGGGTAGGCAGAGGAAACCTGGGAACCTAGTGTTAAGATACTTCCGTCCCCCACTTTCCACCGAATTTTGAAGGCATTGTGTGTTGAGTGGTGATTCTCAACGTAGTGCTTTGTCTCAACACGAGAACGAAGAAATGAAAGTATTAAATATTTTTTTTCTCAAGTGGGATTCGAATCCACAACCTGTAACGTTTACAGTACCACGGTTGTGCCCCTGCGCTACGACTGGCCTCATATGGTATACGGGGTGAAAGCGTCTGTGCTCCTATTAAAGGAGCAGCATCGAGAGAGGTCCAATATTTCAAACCCGTACATAAAAACAATTAAAGATTCCCCAACAGTTAGACGTAGGATCGTTACTTTAATATCATGACTATGCGACGCAGTTACGAGTAGATCCAATAACGCAAACATCTAATACTATAAAAATACTACTAAATAGTTGGATTTGGATGTTAGTTACTTTCGTAGTTATTAGGTAACTGAGATGCAAAAAATTGTATCAAATTTTATACATTCTTTATTGCACTTAAAATAAAACAAACATATAGAATATAGTGACAGAAATGAGGTTAATTCATTCATGGTTAGGTCATTCAATTATAAAGTTTTTTTAAATATTTTCTTGGGTGATAGTAATAGAAATGATATATCCTTGTCTATAACCAGAAACTTATGAGTTGAAACTTACAAGTGCTTACGAATCTAATATACTAAATCTTATAAAATATTAAACAAGTAAAACTATGGAATGAGCTGCCATTGGAACTAAGACGCTCCCAGTCGACTGGGATTATTAAACGACGTCTTAAACAGTATTATCTTAAAGTTAATTCATAAAAGGACAATATGATAAGTGTATATGTATTTATTTTTAACTGTCGTATTTATGTATGTATATATGAATGTATGTATATATGTATGTGTGTATTTATGAATATATTTATGTATTGATTTATGTATGTCTTAGTACTTTTTGCACCTTTCTGCTTTCTTTTATAATTTTAATTTTTACGTTTTTGTTTTGGTTGCCTGTAAGAGATCGCTTTTAGTGATAAGGCCGCCATTGCACACTTGCTATTCGTTGCTATAATGTACTGTATTTTATTCTTCTTCTTATTTGACATAGTTTTAATTACTCATATTTGATTTCTTCAGTTTTAATTACTCGATAAAAAAATATTTTATAGCGCAGTACAACTGTGCCTCTCATTTAAAGTGGTAATGAGAAAACTTTTTTTTTATATTAGTCGTATTAATAGATATATATATATATATGGGCATGTGTATATAGTGCACAGTCAGATTTACCATTTTTAAGGTTCCGTACCTCAAAAGGTAAAAACAGAACCCTAATGGGATCACTTTGTTGTCCATCTGTCCATCTGTCAAGTGCATTAATCTCGAGATGTATTGGAGGAATCAAGATAAAATTAATAATAAATTCTATGGTCTGTATATTGAGGTCTATGGTCCATTGAAGTACGGAGAAAAGAAGCTTCTCAATCAGGGGATCCCAACTTTTTCTTGACCAAGTACCACTGTTATATTTTTCTTAATAGCAGGGACCACTATGTATATTGGTTTAATAAAAACCACCATCCCTAGTCACAAAATTAAAATTCTTCGCGGACCTTATTTAGGCTTCTACGGACCACTGGTTGGGAACCAGTGTTTTAAATCAACGCAATCAAAAGATACAAGCATTTATTCATCGCATTACTGCATTTTGTATGAAATTCGCCGCGTAATCATAGCTTCCCGAGTATTTCCCGGGTACTTCCCGTGTACCTACAGTTATGAAATTTGGCATGAAGTGAGAACTTACAATACAAATAAAAGAAAAAATGTGGAAAATGGAAATGTATAGGTGTTTCCTAGAAAAAAATAATGACAAACTAATAACTTGTAATAACTTATTTAACTATTTACACGCGTCTAAAGAAATACGATGGCGTTCCTAATAATTGATATATCATTTTTTATGGCTAACTAAGAATTAAACCGTAATGTTACAACAAACAAGTTAATCCGACCAGTAGTCTCGGAGATCTTAGCGTTTAAACAAACAAAGAAACTCTTCCACTTTATTATATTAGTATAGAAAAAGGTTCCTTTTTTTAACGACTTATAGCAATTAATATACACATCTTGCTGCAATCAATATGCAGTTACTTACTATTATATATGATTTTATAGCAAAGAAAATAAACAAGATCTATAAAATTATAAGTATTTTCTAATATATTTTTGGGAATACAATTAAAAATTATATGAACACTTTTATAGATGAGTGGATAGACGAAATTCCATCAGATGGGGACAGTGACAATATCAATATTGAAAGTGATATGCCATCCTTATCAGTGAATGATAATAGCCAACAAGAGGAAACTCAGCCTGAAAGTTCTAAGATATTTGAGGTACTAAAAGAATAAACACAAAAGTTAAAAACAATGTAGAGGCCGTGGGGGCGCAGGGACACAACCGACGCTAGCGACTGTAATCGCGACGGTTGTGGGTTCGATTCTCACCTGGGGAAATGAAATATTAAATATTTTCATTTCCTGGCTAAACAAAGCGCGGCGTTGAGTTCTACTATTCAACCCGGCCTCGTACCTCGTGATTCGGCTGAAAGTAGGGGCGAAAGTGTCTTATTCCATCTACCTATCTTGCTATGTGTAGCATAAAACGTGAAACTAAAAAAAGTACATATGGTCGTAGGTTGTGACAATAAATGGAAAAGTAATATTTTTTTCTACATTTTTATACCTATCGTGCACTATTTTATTATTCGTATTGATTTTCCTAGTAACAATCTTTAAATCATTCAAATATTATTTAAGTCGTTATTTACAAAAAAAATACATGCATTTCAGAACCCCCCTGAAAAAATAAAGTTAAGAAACAAGCGGCTGTTTACCCGTCAGAGGCCGGCTACCACCGAGTGCGGAGGAACAAGGTCGCGCCACGAACTGCCAAAGCGACCGCGCACGGCGGTGGAGAGGTCCCTCGATGCGCCCACCAGATTGCAAATTATGAATACCCTTTTAGGTAGATTTTATCAGCTTCACGCCCGAATGAAGCTGGGTAGGCAGAGGAGTCTAGATAGGAGGGAGGGAGGCATTGCGCATTGGCAGATTTCAACGCCGCGCTTTGCCCCAACACCAGAGCGAAGAAATGAAAATATAAAATATTTAATTTCCTAGAGTGGAAATCGAACCCACATCCACAACCTGTAGCGTTTACAGTCACACGCTTTGCACCTCCGCCACGACATCCGGTCCTGAGTTTTAGTATTGTTACACGTTTGTTGTGCAATTATATATTAAAAGAGTAACTGTTAAGAAAACAGTGAAGCTGTTTATATGAATATAATTTTCCATTAAATCATATATTTAAAATAATAAAAATTATAAACATATTTATAGCTTATAATTAAAAAAAAATATTATGTCTCACGTGTCTATGTCTAATAAGACATAGACATTAGACATACTCCTTTAGATATAATATTTCTATATATATTATAATAATTAATAACCTTATTTATTATAGTGTTAATTTCATCTTTATTTTTAATGAATCTCAAAGATGACGAGTGGCGATGTAGTGGAAGTAAATTGACATCTCAAGGTGCGGTCTGCGGAAACATAGCGAGATCTTTAAGAAAGTCGAAGAAAGAAACTCTTAGGAATTCATGTGAGTATTTAATGGAGAAAACTATGTCAAATTAATAAATAATTATTATTTTACCTATAGGTGAGATATAAGAAATAATCTTCAATATTCAAATAAGTTTTTAACTTGTTTTTCTTAAATACATGTCTCTTTAAATTAATTTCAGACATAATTAAAAAAGATTTTAAGAAACATATTTATTTATATTCATTTTTTCATTTCTTCGCTCTGAATCCAGGGCAAAAACGCGTTTAAAAAAAATGGGGAACTGCCTACCTTTTTTACTCTACTTTTTTCTCTGCTTTTTTCTCCCTTTTTTATTTTGATATATATAGATATTTTTTTTTAATTTCGAATTTCAAATATATAAATCTATAGTAGGATCTAAATAAAAGGCGGCTTTGAGTATTCGGGCGGGAAGAGGAGAAAAGATTGTCTTGGTTCTCATTGTCTACACCGCAAATGTCGTGATAGTGCGTAAACAAGAAAAAATATTACGATTTTAATATAACGTAATATTATAAAAATGGCGTGGATTTTCCCTGGCTTGGTATTCGTAAATGTCAAGGATAACAATAGATTGGATCACACGGCTCATTGGGTTTTTTAAACACTGGCCTATTTAATTATCGCAAAAACTTTCTTATTTTTGCATATGTAATAATATATAATTAATAATTTTATAAATAATAGGTTATTGAGTGACCTTCTATGATCTGATATGAAGCAAACTATCACTGCTACTGCCCCCCGTTATTCGGGAACATTAACTAATTTTTTTAAAACGTTTATATCCAAAGCCGCTACTGAAATGAAAAATCATGAAAATAACCTAATAATCATTTTTGAATACCTATGAAGCCGTGTGATCCCGGCTTAGGATAGAATCATCCTGGTACAGGTGGTGTCGCAAGAAGCGACTAAAGTACGTGTGGTAGAGTCACGTCGCCAGCAATGGCAACGCGCATGGGCAGACTCGACCGGATCATACCACTCCCGGCATTTAAAACCAGCGTTAAGTAGTGACTTTGAGACGTATAAAACTTTTATACAATTTTCTTTTTATTTATTTATGATGTCTATGTTACTAAAATTTTAATATACAGAAAGATTCCGGGTATTGTCTATTGGTTACTCTCGTCAACTAGTATGACTCCACCCATAATAGAATATCCTAGTATATACAAGATATGCCCAAAATATTTATTTGAATGTATTCATAATTTCTTTTTGTACTCGATACTATCATTATTATCAACGTTACTATCATTGGCAAAATATGCTAAAAAAATTGCCACTAGAATGGAACTTCATACCTCACTCATTATTCTTATAAATTCAAAAACAAGTTATGTCAAATCAAATATAGTTTCGAGAATAACGGTTGATCTCACAAATTAACACGTTTTCTCAAAAGTATTCATGTGGGATATACCTACATTATCTAATTTGCAATTTCAAATTATTAAACAGTAATGTCTAAAAAGTCGTATCACATGAAAACTTATAAATCACAGCGCGGTTAATAGTATTTTTTAATAACAAGAGTTAATATAAATTATTATATTTGGGTTAAAAAGAGGAAAGCACTTTTATTACCCATTCAAACAAAAAAAAAAAACTCTTCTTGATCATAGTTCATACTATAGTTATCCTGACATTTTAATGCTTTTCGGACATATCTAGCTTAGCTACTAGATAAGTGATTTAAATAGTTTTATCTGATAAAATAAACATTCGATGGTTCGTGAATTGTGAATTCCAAAGATTACCTAAGCAGTACTCGTATGTGTCTATTAGTATATTATACCACACCTGCTAACCTCGAGATTTCTCTTTTTATATACATACATGAAAATGTCATTATTGACCCAAGTAAAGTTGTGATCACTAACTCTCACTTCTAATATTGATGACATTCAAAAGATGATACGGTGTTCATTGCATGAGTATAAAAATCAATTAGAGTATATTCAATATTCGTCATTATCGTGCCGATATTTTTTAAGTTATCTTTTCTATTTTTATATCAGCTTCACGCTGTATCCCGCGCACAGCAGAGTAGGGAACAAGAGGCCGGTCGTGGCATAGACCCACAAAGTGTGACTGTAAAATGACTGGTTGTGGGGTCGATTCTCACTCGAGGAAGTGAAATATTTATTTACATAAATATTTTCATTCCTTCGCTCTGGTGTCGAGGCAAAGCTCGGCGTTGAGTTCCGCTACTCAGCACGCAATTCCTTCAAAATTTGGCGGAAAGTGGGGAACGGAGTGTCTTAACACTAGGTTCTCTCTGCTTACCCTGCTGTGTGCGGGATACAGCGTGAAGTTAATTTATATGTCCTCATCGTAAAGCAAAACCCATTTCGTACACTGGATAAGACACACTGTTTAAATATAAAAGCATATCCTTTGTGCGTTAATATTATTTTTAAAAATGCTAATTTATGGAATAAGTTAGTGACTCACGCAGGCACTACAAAATGTATTTGGAAGAAACTGGTCGAGTGAGAATAGTACTCGCACACATATGTTTCCCTGTTATTATCATGATTTTATGTCAACGAGAAGTACTAAAATTAGACAAATATAATTTCCCGAGCGTTTTCAATTATTTACGAATTTTGAATTACTAAGCTCTATTCTCCGATTTTTTCCTTTAATTACAATGTTATGTCACTTTTTGCCAAATTTCATAATTTTAATTTTTGACATATACTGTATAAAATCAGTTTTAATGTTTTTTTATTAAATTTAAAACTTTGGTTAGAAAAGATTTTGTGTGCCAAGGAACTGAAAAACGGGGAATTTGATATTAATTTCAGATTGCAGAACAAAACTCTTGAAAGACAGACAAACCGACAGGCAGACAAAGACATTCTGTACGTAACTCATTTTGTAAACATAAATTTATAATGAATACTCTGAATGAAGAAGAAAGTACAATCAAACGAAAGGTCATATTGTACATGACTTTGCATTAAGCAAATTTTTTTTCTGAAGACGATGGACAAATCTCTAAATCTAAATCTTTATAAAATGAATGACATACGTCTATAGCTAGTAGATCTTTTTGTGTGTTGTGAATTTAAATAATTTCAAATTATTTGAAAGATTAAAATTTTTATTATTGCTATTCAGAGTTCGCTGAGTTCATTTCAGTTTCTATTAAAGCTAAAGTGTTCAGTGCTAAAGATTTTTATGGCCCGTAGTCCGTATTGTTTTATGAGAAAAATTCTCTTATTCTTTTTTATTTTTTTCAATTTTTGGAGTTCCGTACTTTAAAAGGTAAAAACGGGTAAAAAGCCCTATTAGTTACCCTATTAGTACAAACTTACATTTGTAGTTCATATACCCGCTGATGTAGGCTTGCAAATTTTTATAAGATACACTTCCCGTTGATTTACAATTCAGGAACTCGCACTTATCCGGTTTGTTTTATGTTAAAGCCTAAGTGGCTTTTTTAGTAATGTTTTACGTATTTACCTTTACATCTTTATCGGGAAATAGAAAAAAAAAATTTTTCTGCTTATAGTAATTAACTTGTAGCACTGATTAGCTTTTGCATACTTTATGAAGTAAAAATGAACTAAATATTTTTTATTATTAAAATCGAGTTTTTTATAGCTTATACGGTCACCTTATTACTATTAGTTATAGTTATATATTAATATATAATAAATAAAATAAATAAAAAGCCTTTTATTTCTCGCTTCTATGGTTAGTACTTACATTTCATAAAATAAATATACAAATTTTACGGTTAGTGTTAGTATAGTTATTATTAGCATATTGTAGTTTGGAATTTTAATATTTTTTTTTTGCGTTTATTTCCTCAAATCATGTATTTATTTATCTATTTATTTCTTTTTTTAGTCCATTCCTTTCCATTTAATATATTTTTTTATTTCTAAATTAATTTATTTGTTTTTATTTATTTTTGTTTATTTTTGTATATATATTTATATATATGTTTTGATTTTATATACATATTGAAGTATGTGTTTGTGTTAGGCAAGAACCTCTGTGCAGGTGAAAGCCTCCTCCAAAGATGCCCAGTCTCCCTTTGACTAGGCTTTTTGTATCCATTTTGTTCCAACTATCTTGATTATGTCATCTTCCCACCTAGCGTGGGGTCTCCCTTTTTTACGGTGCCCGTGAGGTCCCGGCCAATTTGTTACTTTTTCGTCCACCTTTGGTCCTATAGACGCGCGACATGGCCGGCTCATTTCCATTTTTGTATTAGTGCTTTAACTAGCCCATCTGTGGATTTGGTTAGATTTCTATTTTTTGTATGTCTTATCTTTTGTATTTTCTTGATGCTTAACATGCTGCGCTCGGTACCTCTTTGGCAAGTTAATATTTTTCTTTTCGTTTTTGTATTAAATTTCCAGGTCTGGCAAGCATATATTAAGCATGCCAAAAGACAGGCCTTCAGGACATGTGCTTTAACTTCTGCTAACATTTTGCTCTTAAATATTACTTTTAAGGCCCAATATTTGCTCCACGTAAGCTGTACTCGGCGTTTTACCTCCAGGTCGTTACTTATTCGCTCAAAACCAATTTGTTTACCAAGATATATATACTGTTCTATATATTTAAGCGGTATACCTTCTACTTTTGTTTTAGTGCTGTGTGTCAACTTTTTTACTTGCTTCGTTGAGTGATTTTATCATGCCATGTAATTCTGAGCTTGACTCGGATAGCAATACTAGGCCGTTTTTAATGTTTTTGAAAAAATGCGGCTTCATTTTTTCCAGTCAATTTGAATTATGATTGACTCCAATATTGCTATAAATAGCTTTGGTGATAATGGGTCTCCCTGTCTTACGCCTCTTTGCATTGGAAACCAAGGTTCGGTTGTTTTCAATTTCATCCTGCCTTTGCTATTTCCATATATGCTCTTTATAATTTTAATATATTTATCTTCCACCATCTGTGTTGTCAGTGAATGCCATGCGTTACTGTATCGAAAACCTTTTGGTATATATAGACTATATAGGCAATGTAGAGTGGTTTTCTCATTTCTTGATACTTCTGTATTAGCAGCTCTAGAGTGTGAATATGGTCGATTGTCGAATAGCTTTTTCTAAAGCCTGCCTGCTCTACCGATTGACTTGCATCCAGTGTTTTGCTGATTCTCTAATTTATTAATGAGGAGAAAATACTTGATAACATGCTAATTGGTCTATAATTTCCTATGCCTTTTGGATCGCCTTTTTTGTATAGCAAAGCAAATAATGTGTGATTCTGACGCAATGGTCAGAGAACAGTGAAAACAGGTGTAACTCCCAGTCAATACTGGGAGTTACACCTGTTTTCATAATGCCATTGAACAGATCTGTCAGTGGTTAGGCTAGCATTTCAGAGCCAATTTTTAATGCTTCATTCGTAATATGATCCGGTCCAGGACTTTTGTCAGTTTTTAAACTGTGCAGTGTACTTTCGAGTTCGCTCAATTCGATTCTAGGTATATCATTTGTGTTGGTCATTACTGGATTATTGTTATAGTATGCACTATCACGTGAGGACGCTCGTTCACGGTAGAGGCTCTTATAAAAAATGCAAAAAAACATAAATGTTGCAATTGAGATTAGTATTTAGTATAATCGTATAATATTATTTCTTTTTACTTTCAGTAGAGTCATATTACATAATATAAAACATAGTTTATAAGGTCCCGTTGTTGCAGTTGAATCAGAATTGAACATGGTAGAGAAAACAATGGACGAGGCATGTCGAGCTTTAGCCGCGGAGATACCACGCGCGCCCAACGCCGCTATATGGGAAAATTTCAAACGAGATACTGGGTTGACACTTTTAATAATTTTGAATATTCTTTTGTAATTAATACCAGCGAGGTTGTCACAGTGAGAATCAAAAAGGACGTGTTCAGTTGATTTGGGCACGTCGAACGAATTAGTGATGAAAGAATGGTAAAAAAGGTTTATGGTGGAAAAGTGAGTAGTAAGAAAGGTAAAGGGAGACCTCGCTTGACCTTCGAAAACACAGACCTCCGGAATTTCGGAGGATATCCGACTCCGTTCTCTCTGACTACCCCGCTAGGGATAAAGCGTGAAGTTAAGTTAAGTTCTCGTAAGACACTAGTTCGCCCTTTTTCGGACGAATGTTAGAAATTACGTTTTGAAACATTCCATTTTGAATGACATAACTCAACCTTTTATCTACTAAATAGGAAAAATGAAAACATTTTAAAAATAATTATTCCCCAAATAGGAGATCGCCCTGCAATTATCGTGTCTACAGCCATTACCTATCTCATTACAAGGTACAATTATTGTAATATTACGGTATTTATTTCAGAATTGATATAGATATCGATTTCAATAAAAGACCGAAAGATGCAGACCCATCAGAAGTGATCGATCGTTTGGAGCGTATTGAAAAAGAAACCATGGAACGACTTAATAATGAACATTACAATGAACCAAGCGTCAGTACGTTTGCATCTGATCCTTCCAGAATATTCTCCAGAAGTATACATGAATACGATTTGTGGAAAGATATAGAAAATTTGAAAATAGACGATCCACCTACTAATGTGAATGATTTGTTCAAAAATATAACCCCTATTCGTAATAGTTATAGAGGAAATGAGAGTGACAGTGACGTTTAATAAGTTTTCTTATTTATTATATTCTGTGTAATTCAATGTGGGTAACATTTTAAAGTTTTGTCAATTCTGATAACGGTCAGTTAGTGATATATATTTTTTGAAAGTAAAAGGATAGGAAAGTAAAAGGACAATTTTATGACATTTATTGATGTTGAAATTAACTTAATAACGATATGTTTAATTTATTACGGTTATTGGTTCGTCAAATTTTTTTTAAGATGTTTGAAAATTTATATCTACACTGAGGCGACGGTTGTAGGTTTTCTACTCGATAGAATCAATTATTTTTATTTTCTCGTCCTGATAATAAGATAAAGCGCAGCGTTCAATTCCGCCTTAACATATATGTATGAAGAAAGGGGTGATGTGTAGGGAAAAAAGTATTTTAGCACCTGCTTCCCTCTATAAGCAGTATAAAAAAATATAATAAATAAGAATTTAAATATGAAATAAATATCTTTGTATATGAGGCCAGTCGTGGCGCAGCGGCGCTACTGACTGTAAAACCGACTGGTTGTGGGTTCGATCCACACTCTGGTGTCTGCGGCGTTGAGTTCTGCCACTCAACGCACAATGCCTCAAGAATTCGGAATTCAGAAAGTGAGAAACGGAGTGTCTTAACACTAGGTTCCCTCTGCCTACCCTACTGTGTGCGGGATACAGCGTGAAGCTGAAAAATAATCTTTGTATACTGCTCTAAAATATAGTAGCATGTTTTAGTTTGATTTTCTTTACTTTTGAACATAAAGTCAGTAGTATGTCTATTTTAATTAATTAAAATAGATACATAAATTTAATGTCTATTTTAAAAGTTTTTTTTAAATAAATATTATTTAGATAAAATTAGGCATTTTTTTGGCAACTTTTTAATTGAAATTTCAAAATTTACTTATCTGTTTAGAAAACGTTTGAAACTTTTTCCGTAGCGGTATTTTTATACATTTTCTAGTATTTTTCATTTCTAAGTAAGAAATACTATTTTAAAAATGTTATAGGTTTTTTTATTATAATATATATTTTGTTATTCTGATATTCAAATGTTCGTAATCGTGAGATTTTTGAGTATCTTGCTATTTATTTTTCAATTTGTTTCATTTGATTTGTTTTAGGTAGGGTTTTTTTCAGGTTTCACAACGTGTTATAAAGTTTCTGATAATTGCGGCGCAGCATATCAATATTTTTTTAATTTACTTATTCATAACCTAATGTTATGCGCAGCTTAGATGATGATGTTGTGTTAAATTTTATGAATTTGCATGAGAAAGAAATATACAGTTGTGGGTTCGATTCCCAATCAGTGAAATGAAATGCTTGATATTTTTATTTAAGGAAAGGGATAAAAAACTAAACCCAGATGGGAAAACTGACATTTTTAAAATCGAGGTTTAATTATATATACATTGATTTATATTAATAAAAGGAGTATTTAAATATCGTGACAAGTTTTTAAATCACATGATGTAATTAATACCTTATAGTAGATCGATATTTGTTAATATTTATTTAATTAGATAATTTTATATTAGTCTTTTTAAAATGATAATTTAAATGAGCATTAGTATTTAGAAAACAGATTCAGTAAAGACTCAATATCATCATGGATTCATTATTTCACTTGAAAAATAAGGATGATTTCATGTTTAAATAGTTTAAATAAACTTTGATAGATTGTGTATTATTTCAAATAATGACAACCTTTGCTTATGGCAGTTATTTTCCAGGCAACCATGTGTTATAATAATAAGAAAAAAAATAGGTTTAATTTTGATATATAATTAAAACCAGGCAAACCTGGGCTTGCGGCAGACTGAGAGGTGGCCAGCATTGTTTTTTCCAATTTCTTATGCGATTTACTTTTAAATGATGAGGGATTCACATAAAAAACATATGAGTGCAATTTTCTCTATAAAACATTACGAAAAAAAATTAAAGATGATTGCGGCAGGATTCTTCTAGACAAACCCTAGTGAAATTTATTCTACTATCATGTATAAGTTTCATTAAAAACAGATACCTGTATATTAAAGCAATGGGATCTTAGGCCATATAATTCGTTGCAATTATGTAGAATCTATTTCCGAATAATTTAGAAACATATATACGATATATGTTTTATCTTGTTTTTTTTTATTTTAACCGCTTCCGATTTGTGAGAATATATAATATTTAGTAATAACAATGGACGATGGTCACGGAAGTTATGTAGCAAAGAAAAAAAATGTCGTCGTGGCACAGGGGCAAAAACAGTGACTGTAAATGCGACTGGTTGTGGGTTCGAACCCTACTCGAGGAATTGAAATATTTATTTAAATTTATATTACCTTCTTCGTGCTTGTCTGTTTTTATTTAAATTTAATTTATTGAAGTATTTTATGAGAAAACGGTCGTGCTATATATCGTTGTGCACAATGTCTTAAAAATAGTTTCCAAGGTTCCCTCTGCTTACCCCGCTAAACATAGGATACAGCGTGAAGCTAAAAAATAAATTAATAAAACATTTTATATTCTTAATTTCGCTGACATACAGATATATTATATAATTGCCTTACATTACATTTGTTATTTGTTGGTTAACAGAGCCAATGTTAGAATTTGCATAAAACGCATGCATTTCAAATTTAAATATTGACTACATCAATATGAAACATTATCTCTATATATAATAAGACAGTAAAAATATTTTGT
>DVQM01000072.1:0-28463 GCA_018231645.1 Heliconius ricini | reverse complement strand
ACTGCATAAAACTAAAACGAAAATAAACAAGCCCAATAGTTTATTAGGATTAACAGTCGGGTTCGGGGTTTTTGTTCATCATTATACTTCCGTCGTCCACTTTCCGCTGTCTAAGAAAACATGTTTTAGAAATCGATATAATATATTTTTTTATTTAAAATGTAAACATTGACATGAGTGTGTAATCGCAACCTTTGCGTTTCAAAAGTTATGACTAATTTTATTTTAGTTATGATTAAGCCAGGGTAAAAAAAAGCGTAGCGTGAAGTTCCGCCAATTAAAAGATTTAATTGGCCTGAACGATGACAACGGAGTGTCTTAGCACTAAGTTATTTCCGCTTACTTTGCTACATACCGGCCATAAAAAAAATAATATACTTACAGTGCTATTTTGTTTCTCTAATGGTGGTGAAAATTGTATCTGGCTCATCTTGGATTCCTTCTCGTCGCCTATAGGCGACGGAGGCGAGGTCTCTCTGTAGGAAAAAAAAACAAAAATTATTTATTTGAAACTAAATTACTAAATACAGTTTAACATTTTTTGATATATTTGTGTACCAGATTCCCCAAGCCTAAGTAACAAATGCACCGATGTCCTTCTCAAGGCCTCGGACTATCTAAATCAAATTTCATCACAAACAGATTAGCCGAGAAACTAATATTTATAAAGATAAAAAACGCACAGACGAAACATTCGGAGTTACTTTCCTTTTACGTTTGATTTTTGTGCGGAACATATTTTCGTTAGTACATTAAATATACAACAATAAACATATATATATATTATTGTATAGTTTCATTAGGTTTGCGTTAAAGAGTAACAAACAAATGTCCTTCTTCACTAACTTTCGCATTTATGGTTTTGTATTTTGTATTAAATTAAGGTTGACATAACTACTGTAAGTTCAAAAAATTAAAAACTTTTTCCTTATTACAAATAAGAAACTGGACTTTATTACAAAGTTAGTTTAAGTGGCTAGTTCTTAAGAGCTAGTTATTTTAAATTGATATATTCGTAACTATACTAAGTTGATTTTAATAAATTTATGTTTATCAGCGTTGCCAGATGTTTCTATTTTGACGGTACGTCCTGATTTTTACCCTAAAAATTAATTGTCTCGGTCGGGACATCCTTAGACCCGCTTTTCAAGGGTAATCCAGATAGAAGCTGTTTCAAATTTTCAAATGTTTCTTTATCACTTTAAAGTTTTAAATAGTTCTTAATAATTTAAAAGAAATACAAATTAGTATATTCGTAGGTGTATATTCAAAAGTTACGTATCATTATTCTGAAAACTAAACTGCTTTATAAATGGTAAACCAAAATAATATCTTTTAATATAGTGACGTTTTCTCATAATATTATTAGAATTTTATTGTAAACATTTCACCAAGAAGAACTCAAAGATTAAATCAGATACATAACCCAATAACGCCTCAAACTAGTCAAATACTTTAAAATAATAAAAAAAAAAGAAAATGTCCAAAGAAACAGGGTAAAGACCTTCATTTAAAATAAAACAGGCTATAAAGTGCTACGATTCTAATCAGATTTACTGCCATTGTTTGACAAGAACACTTTTAATTCATCGGGCATAAACATTTAGAATTCAGCCAACGTCGCGAGTCCGTATTTTGACATATCGCTCACGGTCACGAGTGGCGAAACTCGATTACGCCAAAAGACGAGACTGACTGTCTGATATCTATCTCTTTCTAACGACCTTGTATTACGTGTTGCTATTTCATTTCATCTATAATCGGTATGACGTACTAGTGGATCGATGTGATAATATCGATATTATTTATATGGGTATCACAAATACGTATGACCTATTAGTTTTAATAGATAAATTTACATATAGTGTCTGGAAGCTTTTAAAATATTGAATCTGTCAAAATATTTACGAACGTAGCCACATAATAGTTTCATATCTACACCATTTATTTTCTATTTATTAGTAACAAATATTAACTTAAATAAATTTATAGGATGAAAGTTATGTACGCGTACCTTTTTTCTTTATATTTTTATCTGTATCTAAGACGTAGAAGAATGTGCGTTGCAGAAGATGAGAACAATAATATGTAGTAAGTATAATGGTGGAAACAGTTTGATAGATATACTTTGCCATATTTTGAATGGCAAATATAATTAAAATGCATCTCATTTCCCGAGAGAGGATGCTAGTAAAATAATAAAAGTACCTACCTATAACGGTATCTAGTACCTATATAAGTACACATATCAAGCATACCTAATATTATCTTCTTTAACTACTGGATGCCAAGCACTCTTAAAAATATCTCTAGATTCGTCCACGTAAAAAACTTTAATAAATTTCAAAATCACGCAAGACGCAATCTTTATAAAGATAAATTATAACAATTTTCTTTATTAGTATACAAAAGTAATTTATTACAATATACAGTTTAAAAAACCCGTTCGTGAGCGCGGTGTTACTCCTTGATTTTGCAAGTTTAACGACCGAATACCATTCACAATATGACGTCAATATATATTTTTTTATTCATTATATTAATTGTTCTCAAATTTTCTTTACGTATATACATCATCATTCTACATATTTAATCTTTATACATCTATATATATATGAAAAGTAAGGCTATGGGTGGCGCAATGGGACAGCGCGTGGCTGAAAACGTGATGGTTGTGACTACGATTCTTATTCAAGAAAATGAACATATTTAAATTATTTTGAAATATATACAATTAAGAGGAAACTAGGAAACGAAGGGTCCGAACAAATTTATCTCTGTCTAACCTGCTGCTATGTCGAAAAAACTTTTTCACATTGCATTAATTTTAAATACATTTTCTTTACCGTCCATCAGAAGGCTTTTCGTGACAATAACTTAATATCTTTTAATAGACAATAAACAGATGTACGAAATCATTAATATTTGAAGCTGCTATCATAAAGAGGCGATCTAGGTCAAATATATTATAAAAACACTATAAGAGTGTCAATAGTTATTATAATTATACTTAGGTAGGATAATTATTATAAGTAATTTATATTACATTATTTACAAGAGTTCGCAAGGACATCTACTTTATGTTACTTTTTTATTCCAATTCATATATTACTAATTGCCACCCGCAACTCTGGTTGCGTGGAAGACGTTAAAATTAACAAATGCGAAGCCGTCGTGGCGCAGGAGTGCAAGGGTGCGAGTGTAAACGCGACGGTTGTGGGTACAATTCCATTCAAAAGTTTGGAATATCTAATATTTTAATTTCATTGCTCTGGTGACAAGGCAAAGCGCGGCGTTAAGTTAAGTCAGCTTTAATAGGAACGAAGTGTCGTAACGCTAGGTTCCCAGGTTCCCTTTATCTATGTTCTATGTGTGTTATACAGTGTGAAACTGAAAGAGAATGAAAATTCGGGTATTTCCCATTCCCGTAGGAATATTTATATATATAGTTTTTATTGCCTCACTCTCTAGGTAGGACCACATTTGAACATCCATACATAAATGCCAATTTTCAATCTTCCCAAATTGCTTTTCCAGTCGCTTAGTGACGGAAGAGATTTGTACAGTATACATACATACCTTGTACAGTTTTGCGTTGTGTTTTTTCTTTATAATTTAGTCTTCCGTAAAGTATGAGAACATATTGTAATTAATTACTTTATTTGCATTATTTTATTTATAAACCTTCTTTCTTGGTTGAATGTTTAATAAGACCGCAGAAGAACCCATATCTATAATAATATTATAAAGCATGAGAGTATGTTTAGTTGAACACGCTAATCTCAGGAACTACTAGTTCCAAATGAAGAAAAATAAAAAATAAAAAATCTTTTATTAGGTAGTCCATTAATCGGTTATAATTATTATATAGGGCTATTAGAATACGTCACATCCTGCTTAGCGTACCTATATTTTTTTTCATTTAGAAAACCTTTAGATGCAATATACAACTAGAAGTTATTTCTGTTTCATCACGAAGGCGAAGCCTAAGATTACACTAATTCTTTAATAATTATAAATATTCCCTCAAAATAAATTAGTATCCAACATCTTATATTTAGTTCCGAGAAATGCCGTTTGTGTCATAGCGTTATTCCTTATATGAAAAATCAATATTAATCTTAAGCATTTAAAGATCAATAACATCTCGTCAAACATTTGCTTTCACGAGTAAATTTTTGAAAACTAATATTGTTCTTTAAATCGATTATATAAATATTCAAAAAAGGAGTTTTAAGAAGAATTACAATCATATTTAATGCAGTTTAGATACGTTTTTTAACTTAATATCGTATGTTGTATATCAATAGAAGGTAGACACAGAAGAACTTAGTGTCCAGTCACTTTGTTCTTACTTTTCGTGTGCGAACTCGACGAATTGCATGATGAGTGGCACTTACAGTCATAGGCTGCCCCATTCTACTAAGACGGCCTTAGTATTAACTATGTTAAAAATAATAATCAAAAAACTTAAAAAAAATAATTCTTTTTATCCGAAGCGTTTTATACAACTGCGAATATAATAAATCATTACTATTAAATTAACTAGGATTACAAAATGATAGATATAAAAAAACAGTAAATAGCCAAACTACCTGAACTTGTCTTTTTTCTTCTATCTATGAAGCAAGCAAATTTATTTCTTGAGAAACTAAACCGTTAATTTCAACAAAAAAAACAAAATCCAAAATATTAATGCAAAAATATGATACACAGGAAACATAATGTTTCTGTGAAGCAAGAATAATGTACTATTTATTCACACGTCAATATCACAAAAAAATTGTACAAAATTAAGTAAAAAGATGACGGAAAACCATGTAGCTGAGTTGTTTACGAGAAACAATGGTACGACTTTGACCCGCCACGTCTGATGTAATGGTGTGTTATTTTTCCTATTCAATAATAGCTTTTAAATATATTTAAACTGGCAAAAGTACTCTATTGTAGAGTAGTGTAATAAATACCTTAAATAGACCGTCGTACTGACTGTAAGCGTGAAGGTTGTGGGTTCGATCTCTTGGAGGGTTTTATTTCCGCCACTCTGGTAAACGAAGGGCGGCTTTTATTTACGCAACTCGACACGCATTGTCCCGAATTCGCAATGTATAGAAAATTGAACAGACTGTCCGGTACGGAGTGTTTTAGCACTAAATCTCTTTTCCTACCGAGCAATCTTACTCGTTAAGAAAAAGGTATAATAAATAGGTGAGGTAAAAAAAATCGTATATATTTTTTTCTTTTAAAATGTATGTTTTTAAGATGTCCACCTCAATTGGCAATACTATGACAGTTCGTGTTGTTTCATAACATCAAGCCTCTACAGACGTGCATTATATTGCAGAGACTGCATTCTGCATACAATGCCTGAGTCAGTGGCCGGCACGTCTATAGTTGCTTAGGTGGCATCTATTATATTATATGAATTGAACGTTCCATTGTTCTTTATTAGCTTTGTCACACGGTTTTGCTTGAGTGCCGGTGGAATTTAATTATAGAATATTTATAAGTTGCTAGTTAGTATATTTATAAGATATGGAACCCTAAAAACGAATAGACAAACAGAAAATATATTATTAATCTTAGCGATGCCTGTCAATAACGGAATAGTTCTATATACATATGTTTGGATCTCTCTTTCTCTCTCGCTCTCTATTAGCTCCGCTAGTAAGCAATTTCTCCATAATAGAACATAAGTTGGCAACAGAATTATTTATATTATTTTATAACTTATATTGTCCATTTACAGCTGAATTTATAAAATACTTAAGACGAATAAAAGTGTTAGTGTCATACAAACTGCTTAGATGCGACATGATTGACCTTCGTGTCGTAAAACTATTAAATACTCATCAAATACACGTGCACTGAATTAACGTTAAGTTCATTTTGTTTAAAATATGTGTAAGAAAACTTACTTATATTGGTAAAAAGTTTTTTTTATAATTATAAGTTAATAGGAGAGCGACAAAGCTTTCTCTTCTGTATGCCGAACTGCTACTCTTTTAAAAAGAAAGATTTTGTAAGATTGGATTTAATGAATTCGTTTTTAAACTGTATAAAATTTCATATCACCACTCAGTACTAAATATGGAAAAGTAAACAAAAAAAATCTTTGAACTTCATTTTTTTAACTGGCCTTATCTAAAGAAATCGATAAAATATTTCATCTAAATATTTATCCTCATTAATAATATTTGTACCAACGACTACCGAGCATTTACCGATTCACCGAGCGACTATATCATAAATAATTCAAAAAAAAAGTTTCGTAACAAACAGACAGACATACTCGTATATATCTATGTTTATCATGGGAACAAGGAAGAGTATATGTAAACTAATAACCAAGCAATGGCGCAACTGCACTTGTTAAATATAATGTAGAATAACATAAAAAAAGTTTCCAAATAAATTGTTATTAAAATTATTATATCTTATATAAGCATTTACCTATGGATTTTATATGTCATATAAACTAGAGATAACTACTATTACTAGATAACATGAATGGAGTTTCTAACCCAAAAAAGTTTCTGAGGTTATTAAACCATTATATTACTATAGAATATTTTTTTTATTACAATTAATACTCGTAAACATTATTTTCGAATAAATAAATACATTTTATTATAATAATAATAAATCGTCTGATAAGCATCTTAAAAACCGAAACTTTTTTAAGTACTGCTTATATTCACCGTTGCCGTGGCAACGAGATCAACAGCCTTAAATACCTGAATAATATGGTCAATTTGCTAAGTTCATTAAATAGTTCTACGAATAATCATTCTAAAACATACTCCAGGGAAAGTTTAAGTTTTATTTAGAAATGTTAATATTCTATTTTTTTTTTTATAAACTAGTGGGGCCACTGTGACAAAGAGATGAGTCTCACCTCTCAACAATTTAAGGCCAAAAGCGGAGAGCTGAGTTTATTGGCACTATCTTTATATACAGGTAAGTTAGATACTGCGTCAAGCTAACAAATACAAAAATAACTGATTCTGATTGCAATATATATATTGATATTTCTAATTTATGAGAATATGTCTATTAGTTATATCACCGGTATCATGTTCTGAACAATAGAGCTCTTTGAAATCACGTAATATGTGAGAATTATTATGAAAGTATTGACTAGAAGTGAGAATGCGGTAAGAGGCTTGGGAACGTTTGAAGGGCGTAGCTTTGAAATATTAACAAAGAATGTAGGTAGTGTTTATAGTTTTAAGTGAAGTCATTAACATACATTCATATATTAAAATTATTGTTATAACAGAGTTATTTACTTATAAAAAAAACAGATAAACATGAGTCGGGCTCACCTACCGCAGGTTTCGTACAGATATTGGCACTCATGACCTTTTTCTGATATTCTAGCTTAGTGTATATGATTCGATTTTCTACTCGACATCTCCTTGCGTTCTTGAGATAGATAACCGATGCCTGACGCTACGCTTTTCTTCGTTACCAATCGATATAATTTTATTTTTTACAATGAAGGTACAAAAACAATATTAAATAGTTCATACAGTATAAAAAGAAATAATTAAATAGTTCATACAGTATAAAAAGTATACTTAGTGATCATTCCCAACATTCTCCTTTGAAAACCACACTGGGTAGTAGAGAAGCAGTGTGTCGAGGTGGTAATTTACTTTGTATAAGCAGGCTATTTTTTAACCTGCTTATACTACTATTTCAAACAAGCCTCACTTCTCTGACGGGGAATAAACGGGAGCTATCATCAAGCAACATATAATAATTATAAGTATGTAGAACAAAAAACTGGGATTTGAACTAGCAGCAATAAAATAAAAACTACATATATTTAAATTACAAAATAAACACAGAAATTGACTCTATGTAGAGTCGGAGCAATCATTATATAAGATTTAGCATTTAATTTACATTGTTTAAGTGTCACGGGGCAAGCTCGCAAACACTACGTGCTTGCTCAATAATTTCGAATGACAAAAGGCTTTCGTAGGAGACAACTAATTGAAAAAAAATAATAGAATAACACATTTGTAAATTACTTTTGTTATTTCAGATTCACAATTTATTCCGCATACAGCAAAGACGCTAATGTCAAGACTCTCTGTTTTACGCTTCTTTACTGAATTCGAGACACTGCGTGTCGCTATTACAACTCACTACCGCTCTTAGAGCGAGAAAATAAAAATTATTCTTTGACACGAGTGGGAAATAAAAACTTCATGACGAAATAGTTTGTATTCCGCGAGACTGATTCTCAAATGTGACATTTTTTATAATAATGCCCCTCTTATTTACTGGTTTTTTTAATCTCTACATAATACATTATTATATTAAATAACATGGAATCATTTTACTCTTTTATTCGATCGCGTTAAATACTGTATATTGTAAAATGAAATATGTTATCACAAAAAGTTTGAGTCACGCCAGCGGTCACTTCCCTTTGTAGTGGAAGTTACCTTTTATGTAGTTCCATGCCTTAAAACTTTGAGATCGTTATAATACACAATTTTTATTTTTTTTAGATTCACGCCTATGCGAGATAGGCAGAAGAAACTTAGTGTTAAGACATTTTATTCTCTATTTTACTTCTGATTCTCGATACATTGGATATTATTAGATAACTGGCCGAACACAACCCACTTTGCTTAGTTGCAAAAACAAAGAAATGAAATTTCCCGGATGATCGTGTTATTTAAATTTGACTATGCGTGTAAAAAAACATAGTTTCAATTTAAATTTATATTATTTATTTTAATACTTTTGAATAGCAAAAGTATTTTGTTTCTAATACATTAACTTAAATCAGACGCCTCGAGCTTGTTATATCTGTTACCTCATCAAACAAAAATGGTAATGGTTTTATTAACTTTTACTGATATTACACTTGAAACGTGGAACGTTTAATGATTTTTGAAAACCTGTATTACAATTTTGTTATTGGCTATACACATACTAAATCAAAAACATGAAACAACAAGATTAAATAGCGAAATATGACAAACGAGCAACTCTACATATTACAATGTGGGGCAAAACACTTGCCTCAAGATACTACTTTCTCGTAAAACGGAAGACAACTTAAAATACCAGTCGAGATCATGACCCACTTGGCGTTACGCAATCCAAATCAACGTAATATGACATAATGATCTTGCAACACCTGATATGCAATTAACGACCCTAATATAATAAATAATATTCGTTGCGAAGTGAATGTGCTTGACTAAGCGCGGTGGTCGTGTATTCAAATATTGTATAACGGAATGTTTATATTTATTAAATAAAAAATAGCTTTACGCTGTATTCTACGAACAGAGAACGAACCTAGTATTCGAACAGTCTGTTCCCAATCTTCCGCCTCATTCCCATTTTTAAAATGATTTGAGTGAGGGAATTTAACATCGTGCAATATCTGATTTTTGCCAAAGCGAGAACAAAGTAACTTTCTTCCTAAAAACTATCTAACCTTTTCAAGTGCAAAATGTAATATCAACTTTGTGATTAAGACTATAGAGTCGTTTTTTGAAAATAAATAAATCATAGAGTACATTTTGATATGATTTCACGTCACTTTCAATGCAGTCATAAAAATTTGATCACCTGATTGTAGTAACATTGAGATTATGCAAATGTTTTATCTTTTACTTATATTTTATTAGGTCAGCATCTAACTGTATACGAAATGGTTATAATATCCTAACTCGGAGAAATGAATTATTTTTATTTCTAGCTCACACAGGGGAAATAAAAATAAGACATTTGTCTTAACAGAATGCGACGTTAAGTTCTGCCAGTATTGTCTCGGAATTAGAGTATTTTGACATAAGCTCTGCCTGATCTATGATATACAGAACTGATGTCATAGAAATATGTGGATAAGTGTGCCATCCTTACGTAACTTGCCATACTTGTCCTCACACGTGACAGAGACTACTTGGCACCAAAGGTCACATCCGCTCTATATTTAACGTCCTTGACTTAATTATTTTGATTAAACAATTTTATTGTTTGATTATGAGGAAAATTTATGATTGATATACATATATAGTAAACTTGCTAAACTACCCTGTGTTTATTTAAAGAAAGGACGAAAATCATTATTAAAGTAATGCATAAATATCGCGTCATTACAAGTTAAGTAACGTAACTGAACCCAGTACTTTATCTGCTAGAGCGAGGAAATAAAAAAATAAATATTTTCATTCTTCCGAGTACAGATTGAACCTACAACTATCGTGGTTACAGCCAGACGTGGTCCCACGACGACATCAAACGCAGTTCATTGTAATTAAATTGCAAAAGACACTTTGCATCTACCTTTCGAACATCTTCCTTGAGGTCGAGTGATTTTCTCTAACCTTGGGCGGTTGCGATATAACACGCTTGTATACATATTGTACGAATCATTGCAACATTGAAGATTGCATTGTGACTATTTTAATAATATATTCTTTGTATCTTTTATCGAGGCGTTGTTGACTTCCGCCACACAATATATAGCGTCTTGAAAATTTGGTGGTGCGTGGAGAATGGAGTGTCTTAATACTTTTTTTACTTCTGTATTTAATTTACAAGCAAATTCCCTTAAATTACATATTAAAAATTTCATAACAATGAACAATTTAACGTGTCATTTAGATCTCTACATAAATGCTGAGTCACATATATTTCGTAATCATGTTTCTTAAGATGAATATATTCGTTTAAGTGCGGTATAGACAATGATGCTAACAATATCTTTGAAGAATTAACAACTTGTATTATAAGAAAGATATAGCAGCATTGGCTGAAGGAACTTAGAACAAAGTATGTTCTCCATTTTAAGCGCAAAAAAATTTTTAGAATGTTTAATATTATTATTATCACTTTAAATCTGTAAGTTTATACAATTTACTCTATAGAACGGTTAACTAACTAATATTTAAATATTTGCATACTTTAGACCTTGCAGGAAATAACCTTTTAAGTTTAAGTCACAAGGCCTACCAAATTTGGTAAATCTTAAAATTTTATTTAAACTAAGCATTAGACCTTGACTGTTCAATAATGTTTCCAAATAACTTTAATTCTTTAGTAATATGACAATGCTCAAAAGTGTATTTATTTAAAGTCATGAAACACTGGTTTCAGCACTGGTTTGAATCGGAACATTATTTTAGTATCGGATTTCCGTTTATCGAAGAAGTCTCAACTTAAATCATAGTAATCGTTTGGATTTAAGCCACTGTTCCGCTTAAACACTTGTTAGATTATTATAAAATTAGCATTATGCAATTTTAAATTACGTAACATAAGATAGATTTTCTAAATAAAATGTATAATTTTTAGACGTTTTAACCATGTTTTTGCTAAATATAATAAACTATATAGTACATTTTACTGTCATTTAAAATGCGCGTGAAAATGTAACTACACGGGGCTTTTTGTAAAAGTATTTCAAAATAATGAGCAGATTCAAAATAAAAGTTGCTACAAAAAATATTTAATTAGAATTTTTATATAATACCAAAATGTAAAAACAATCTATAGAAATTATATTAAATTCAAAAAGTAACTAAATTGTTCAGAAAACGTATAAAAATTTGAACATATATGCGGGACTTGAACCCGCGTCTAATGAAAACAGTTAAAGAACTGGACGGGTTTTTTTTCGTAAAAATTAATAACTTAATCAATGTGTGGAAAATTTAAATAAATAACTCACAAAAACCCGCGCTCTCGTAAAACGAGTTAACACAATTACGTTTCTTATGAACAAAAAATAAAAAGATACGACTGTAAATCGATATTTTCTACATCCGTAAACAGCTTTGTAAATTAAACATTATGAAATTGCATACATTTGTTATAATAAAAGTCAATTGAAAAGAAACTTTGAGAGATACAGCTCTGTACAAGTTAAAGCACATTCCCTGGTTATATTGAATAACAAAAAAATATTGTACTACGTATCACATATTTTTTTTAAATAGTTGCCAAGAATATACTTAGTATGTATATTTAATAATTAGATAAAACAGTTCTATTAAAAATTTTATAGAGGCAAAGTTTTACTTTTCTCATTGTATGATCAGAAAGGTTTTATTAAAATCAAATTTGTTTCGAACATTATTGATGGAAAAAAGATAATTTTGAAAACTTATCGCAAGCTTTGTCGACATGACTTAAATAACATAGAAAGAGAAAGTGATTATTGGTGATACTATTAAGATATAATAGCATATATACAATACTACACCTTCTAAGTTTACAGGTCGAAAGCAGAACAGCAGACAAAACAATATTTTGATATAGAAATTTAACCCTGTACTTGATCAACTAGACGAACTTGAAAATAGTTATTGAGAGAATATTACAAACAAATTATGTTATATACACAATATAAATTAAAAAATGCAAATAAATAGATGATGTTCTACTTTATATAATTTTATAATAACATGTTTAACAGTACATAAGATTACACATATTGATTTCATTTTTTTTACGCTCACTTAATGTTACCGACTTACTTTCACTGGGTATCCCCCCGTCCATGTTGTCAGGATTCCTCGAGATAAAGGTTAACGGCCGGATATTATGTTGTAATATATTGAATTCAAATTATTGTATGGTTAAAAAAGATTTAGTTATATTAAAAGTTTAATTAAAAGTAAAACTATTTTTACAATAAAAAAGTCATAATCACTTTTAAAAAAAATATGAAATAACTAAAGCTTTCTACGTTTTGAGCCGATTCTTTATAAACAAAGAAAAAAGGCGCTAGGCGATATGCGTTTTTAAACTCATGAAAACAATTTATTTATACTTTATTGAATTCTATATGTAGTAATGTTAAATTAAAACACAAATATCGTAACAATCCCTCGAAACTTTAAACGAATGGTAATTTCATATTATTAGCTATAGAGGCCAGTCGTGGCGCAATGGCACAGTGTGACTGTAAAACCGACTGATTGTGGGTTCAATCCCCCCTCGAGGAGATGATATATTTACTTAAGTTTATATTTCCATTTCTCCGCTCTGGTGTCGAGGCAAAAGCGGGGCGTTGAGTTCTGCCACTCAACACGCAATGCCTCCAAAAATTCGGCAGAAAGTGGGGAACGGAGTGTCTTAACACTATGTTCCCTTTGCCTACCCTGCTGTGTGCGGGATATAGTGTGAAGCTAATATTATTAGCTATTTGTTAATCTTTATGTAACTTCTTTTTTAATTTCATTTGATATAAAATAAAGTATAAAATTCAATGTTTTCTTTAAACTTTTTGTTTTAAAATTTCGAAGGTGAAACGCGTTGATGTCTTTTCTATTGGCAATATACGGATACACACAGGTATATAAAATATTGCATAATTACCCATAATTATTAGTCAACGTGTCAATACATATATGTATGAATGAATATATAACTTTATTTTATAATTCTATTAATTTAAGCATACATAAACATATAACATTGTATTATCTCATAAAAACTGGGATGAAATATTTACCTAAATTTACCTTTTAAATTTAATGATAAATTTAATTTATTCTGTTATTCAATTAGCACTTTATTTTTTATCTACAGCAGAAGGTCGTCTATAAGAGATCAACATGTTTTTTTATGAAAATCTCAGATACTTTTGTATGATTATATAGATCGTTTTACTTATTTTTTTTTAAATATTGTTATAAACCTTTTAAACCTTCATGTTTGTACTGACATTGTTAATTTTAAAACAACAGGTATGTTGACAATGAGTGTCGGTATAAAGGCTATTAATATAATTTGTAGGACATTTATTAGAAATGCATATTGAATTAATGAAATTATGTGAGCAATATATTTAAAAATCTTAACTTTGTTCTATTTTTATGTTTAAATTTTTATCTTAAACTTGAGGTCATCGCGTCATACTATCCACTCTGCTGTGTAATAAATAACGTGTATATATAGCCTAATATTTAAATCTGTATTGTCCACAGAAAATATATTTAATGTTGCTCTAACGCTAAATATTCAGACCACGAAACATAAACAAAGTAACACATTTGAATACTCCTTTAAATCACTTAACATTATGTAAATGAAATATTTTAGTTAACTTAATAAGCTGGCATATAAAATTTGAGCCCTCTCAAATAGATAAAATTTACTTTTATATATTTTACGGACAGACAGAACAGAGAAAACTTAGTGTCAAACCCTCCCCTCCGCTTTCCACCCAGATACAAACAAAAAATACTTTCAATAGTTGTACCTTCATACATATTCAAAAAAATAACGTTAATTATTATTAAACATAAATCTTATCTCAACGTATTATGATATAATATCGATAGACGTCTGTGTTGCTTTAGAAATTTACTACACAATTTCTTACAGTCATGTTTTGTTTACCAAAGTTCATGGTTATTTAACAAAATGTTGTTCCTTTATCTTAATGTTTGATGTATTTTATACTAGATTTTGTTTACAAAAATATATATAAAAACTACTGTATGAAATTTTTCAGCATCATTTAAATATAGAAAAAATTTAAAATTTTAGAAGCATTTTTTGTAATATAATTTCTACATGATAAATTTATCATGGTGCAGTGAGACGGCGTCTGGCAGTAAACGTAATGGTTTTGAGTTTGATTCTCGCTTTGAGAATATAATATTTTTTTAATTCTGCCATTTAACAGACAATTTCGAATTTGGAGAACAGAGTGTCTCATACTAGATTTTCTCTGCTTACTCTAAAAACCATGAATCTGAATGTACAAAATAATATAAATTTTGTAATAGTCTTTAGTACTATGAAATAAGTTTCCATAAACGATTTCATTCGAGACGCTTTCCGGTATACTCGGAGTTGATTAATGAGAGCGAGCGCCTTCACTCTTACGTAACTGCGCTGATATGATTACACTGTAGAATATTTACTATATTAGTTTTCGCTTATACATTGTATTATGAATATTTTTAATAATTTGGTACATTTTTTTACATTTATAATTATAGCACGAAGAGGTCAGTCGTAGCGCAGGGGCACAAAGTGCGACTAGAAACGCGGCTGGTTGTGGGTTCAATCTGCACTCGAGGAACTGAAATATGTATTTAAATTTATATTTCATTTTTTTTCACTATGGTGTAAAGGCACAGCACGGCGTTATATATCGCCAGTCAATTGTTGAATTGTTTTACACTAGGTTCCAACCCTGCTGTGTGCGACATACAACGTAAAATTGATTTAATTTTGATTTTATTTTAATTTAATAATACAAATAAATATTGTTCATTGGCAAGCTTATCTCTACGTGGCACAATATAAAGCTAGTTCACACCAACTTACGATTTTTCTCAACCAACAGTAATTTAATGTGAAATAAGAGCTTGATAAATCACAAATAAACGTTCATAAAGTTATGTACTACATACATACATTTTGTTAATGTTAATATATTATTTAATGTTTTTTAAGAAACAGCTAGAAAGTAAGGCTGTAATTCACAATTATTTACAACTGAATACCTTCCTATTAAATAATAGCTATTAACCAATACAACCAACTCTCACGTAATATATTATATTATAAACTCTATACGTATTTATTACACGAGCGAAATAGAGTCATAAAATAATAAAAATACTATTTCTTCATACATTAGTTTACTTTTGAGGTCATCATCGGCGCAGCGTCTAAGTTTGGCTGTAGGAGCGATTATTTTGAAATCGATTCCCATTCGAGAAAATTAATTATTTTCTGGGTCTGGTAACAAGAAATAGCGCAGCTTTTTGTTTCACCATTCAACTAAGTGTCTCGAAAATTAGGCAGAAATTATAGTACGGAGAGTCCCGACACTAAGTTAAGAAAACGTATAAAAATTTTAACGTAGCAGAATTTGAGCCCGCGCCTCTTTGGCGATACGTTTTTAGAAGGTCTGGCTTAGTTAGGATAGTGCTTCAATGGTTCCCAAATGAAAATATATAGATAATACACCTCGCTACTTTTTCTCAAGACATTTAATAGACGCAAAGTGATACAAACGCTACAAGCATGTAATCTGAATGTAAATAACATGAGACATGCAAGGTCGCTTGCTGGTCTGATTATATCGATTGATACTAGGTTTGTAAACAAAATTAATAAAAACATTTTTATGCATGTTTTTGTATAATTTCCTTATGCTTATTAATTTTAATGTAATTAATTTTAATGTGTATTTTGATTTATTTTTGTAGAGATTTTTCGCTATAAATAGTAGTGCACATAGCAGGGTGGGACTATCATTAAGACACTCCGTTCTACGCTTTCCACCAAAATTTGAGATGCCGTTTTTCAAATCTGGACGGATTTTCAGTGATAGACCTCTACGTCGGCTTTTGTAGTGTATTGTGTGCCTCTACTGTGATTTTATATTGAATATGTCGATTAGAATTGGCAAAAAAATATTCCTGAGGTTTATTTTACTATTGTATAAATATAAACTGTAACGCATTACTTAATTTGAAATGTCAGACAAAATTCTATAAAATGTGAGTCTACATATAGTTTGATTGTTGTTATTTTATTTAGCATCATGCTGCATTTACTCAATAAAATTTTAAGCATTAGTTGACAAACATAAATAAATACTATTTTAACATAAATGCCATTTAAAAAACATGTAAACAATAAACCTTGAGATTCTTCTCGTTCTTCCTTGTATTTCCCCACTCACCAAGGTGTTGGACGTCGCGTCGCCTTAACGTTAATAGGAGGTATAAAGTGTCCACACGTATAATTGCAACTCGGTTAGTCATTAATTATTTTTTAGCTTCGAACCGACGACTTCCACAAAAAGAAGGCTACCAGTTTGACTTTTATGTTTGTATGTGTTTGGTATGTGTGAGAAATTCTTTTTCATGTTTTTAAGCAACCCTGCATAATGCCGTAGATGTATGCATGTTTGTTTGTAACTTATTTAGAAAACTCTAAATAAGTTTTTTTTCCTAAGTATGGAAAAACACTTTAAAAATGTAAAAAATGTTTGTATGTTTATCTATAAATTTCACAAAAATCATCATGATTATTATCCTTTCTGATTTGAAAATGTATAAATACAGGTTTTCTTTATCCGTTGCAAATGTGCGAAAAATTCAAGTTACACTTAAAAATCAAGTACAATGAAACATTCAATATAACAAGAACATTCATTGCGTGAAGAATACAATCAGTAATTATAAATCATCATTAAAATATGATTTCAGTAACGCTTATTAAGAATAATCATTGTGTAGCGAGCCCTTGAACCTAGCGTTTCGAGTTAAGCCAAGGCAAATGTTTATATCGACCTCGTATTTCAAGTTTTGTCGAAAACTACTAGTTTTAATATGTCACTTTTATTCTGTTTTGGAGTGCGGGGTCAAGCAGCTTGTGGAAGTCTTTAGGGCCTTGTCGATGCAAATTTATATATTAATGCCTCAGGCACTTAAGCTAATGTGTTTAGTTCAATCAAATATGTATATATAATCATATATACAATATGTACGTATTATATTTGAGATATATACGAGGCCGCCTTCGTCGATGGCTGTTCGTTCAATTCCATTCTATTGGACTGAATGAAATGACGAAACATGACGTTAAGTTCTGGACGGTCCCAGACAAAATAGATATCTAAACATTAGCTTCGCGTAGCGCGAATCTAAAAAATAATATTCATAGATCACTGTTGCCTACAAGAGGAAAACATTTAAAGTCAAATGTCACCAACTAACGTCTTGTCAGTAATTACTATGACACCATTAAGGAAATAACGATGTTGATACAATTAAGGATTAAAAATACAAGATTTTATACTTTTATTATCATATTTTATATTTATTATAATAATTATCATTTTCTTATTCTTTGTATATTAAATAAAGACGTTTAGATAGTTGAAATTTATGTAATAGTGGGCTTAGATTTCAATTAGAAAAAAATTATTACAAAAACATAGATACTGATAAAAATAAAGCAGTTTAAAGATAAAGCAGTCTGGCTGGCTGTAAAAGCGGCGGTTGTGTATTCGATTCCCGGTAACGAGACAAAGCGTGGCGTTGAACACCTCCACCCTATCTGCCTATTCTCTATGGTGTCTCCCAGATATATCTGGGAGACAGTGTTAGGGTACTATAAGATATAGTTGACGCAATTTCACAAAATGTAACGCTTCTAAGTAGCATCCGAAGCATATATATACAAACGAGTATACATGTATGAATGTATGTGTATACTATGTATAAATGTGAAGCTTTAACATGTTACTATTTAAGAAATCTTTTAACGCCGCTGTAAAATACTTAATTATAAAAGTTATTTCATTCAAAACCATAAAAATTAAAGAGTCACCTTTTTTTTGTTTATTTTGTGGTATAAGGATCTAACCATACTTATTTCATCGAAAAAATCTTTATTAGAAAAATATTACAAAATTCAAGTTATTAAGACTTATTTTGTAACAAACTTATAGCGAGTCATTAATAAAGTGCAATTACTAAGCAACAATCCCAATTGTAAAGCAAAAACCTGATGATGAAACGACCTTATGTAGAAATGCTTTCGTTTGATTTTTTAATTTCACTCTGTATCCCGCCTACGTTTCCTTCGTTTTTCTATACAGATAGACGGATAAAACGTAATGTATATGGTATATATCGGTATTTCGTTTCCCATACTCAGCCCTATTTCCTAGATGCTTTGTCTTGTTATCAAAGCAAAAATTTAAAATCGATTCCACCGAGGAATCGACATCGCAAGCCGCGTTAATAATCAACTGCGTCGTTGCGCTACAACTGCCTTATTTGCTGAGAATTGCAGAGTCATCGGAAAATCCTGAATAAATACTCACTGAATCCTTAGAACTTGGTTTTTTAAAATATTTACATTTAACTCGTACTGTATATTTTATATTCATTATTAAGACATTAACAGTCGCACTCAGAGATATCACTTAATGTTTAACTAACGTTTTTGAATAATAAATGATTTCAACTTACGATTGAAGTACAATTACTAAGTAAGAACTAAATATAAATTAGGTTGAAATGTGAAAACAGGTATATAGTAGGTATTGCCAGTTTCATTACTCAACTTAATGTTATGGGTTTTTCATTTTAATTTCATTTTTAAATCTTATTTACATGTGAAATATCATGCTTTTTTTTATTTATGAAGTCGCCACGAGTCAGCGGCCAAGCATTTGATTGAAGCACCATAATTCCAGGTTCAATTCTTATTAGAGATAAGAGAGAAATGAATCGTTTTCATTTCCTCGATTTAGTAACAAGGCAAAGCACGGTATTAAGGTCCGCTACTCGACAAAATTATGAAACTTCGAAGGAAAGTGGGAATCGAAGTTCCTTGACAGTAGGTTCCATCTGGCTATCACGCTTTGCCTGAAAAAATAGTGAATCATCTTTTAAATAATAGTAGTTACAACCTTTTTATATCTGATTTATATGCACAAGGTCCCTTAAAGACTACATTTTATCTTCGCTCTCACAAGTTAAACGTATTCAATATTGAATAATATTTTACATAAAGTCGTTTTACAATATCCTTGATTTGAAAAAAATATTGACCGTTAAAAAGAAATATGCTTATAATGTACCAACGAATATTTCCCACTCTATTTTTAATACAAATCTTGTATTCCTTGAATGCATTAAAGTTTGTAAGTAACAGCTATTGGAATAATAAAAAGTAACTTAATATAAAAAATAACTTGATTTTTTTTCAGCTTCACGGTTTTTGTTCCGAGCTGGGCAGGAAGAAGGAATCTAGTGAAGGCACGTTTTTCCCAACTTTCTACAGATTTTAATATATTGTGTGTGAGTGATTCAACTTAACGCCGGGCGTAATAGCATCTTAATTTCTTTATATATTTGCGACAAAGCTGTAAGATAGAGTTAGTTAGCGAAATAAAAATCAGTAAAGACCACTATAGCCTGCTATCCGTTTTTCTGTGAAAGGCAATTCAAAGAAAAATAAAATCAACCGAATTTACCTACTTTTTATAAATTGGAATTAACCTCTAGCAATTTTCCGCACTCTACGTTTATATAGCTACTATTTACTTACGTTATAAGCATATCAGGTGCACATACAACACACACATACACAAAACACTATAATTATTTCACACACACTGTAAAAACAATTATTAATATAATAATTATTGATATAATAATTATTTTGTTTCGTAACTAAACTCCGCCACCTGACGTGCGTACTGGTGCGCGGTCGTCGTCGTACTGTGGGTCTCTACATAAGTAGACGCTACGTTTTTTACCTACTCGCTTGGTTCTGACGCAAGTTGTTTCGGCAACTTTATTCGGATTTTTTTATAGTTTGTAACTAAGCTTAAGATTTTTGTTATTAATTAATAAATAAATGTGATAATCTTGTTTGACGTCATAATATAAAAGACTTTTTTAACAGGTTCCAGTAAATTAAAAAATATTAACGATTCGTTTCGTTTCGTTTTAACATATCACACACATTTTAGTTTTTTTTTCACGTTCTTTAGATGAATCAATGTCCACAAAATATAATTATATATTTTTCACATTTTTTAAAGAGAAATGCTTTTAAGTCTCGCTACGATTAAATGATTGATTTTCCAATGTATATTTCATTATTGTCTTAAATCTTATTTAAATTTATATATAAATAAACTATCTACTTTATAATATTAAGCTGTTTGGTTTAAACTATTTCGTAAGTCATTCACCGGTCACTTTAAAGGCTCTATTACGTGGTCTAGTGACGCGCTTACAGTATGTAGTGGCTAAAATATTCCTATCACGCGATACAACTTACTATGCATATTTGTAGTTCAGATATTTCGCGCAAATATTTCGACATCACTATCTGAAGTTGATTTTTTAAATTTTATATGTAAGATATTTTTATTAAACTCGAAATGCTCAAGATTAAATGAATATTGGGCGTTATTTTTTTCATATATAGCAAAGTAAGCAGGAACCTAGTGCTAAGACACTCCGTTCAAACGCAATATTGAATCACTGTGTATTGACTGGCAGAACTCAACGCAGCCGTAAGGAAATTAAAACAATTCATCACACAAATAGGAACTGACAATATCAACATCAGTCAGACGGTGTGACACTGCGTCACGACTGGTACATATATACTATGGAAATGTAATAATAATTCAAAATGAAACCTAAATATTTAATAATAATTACTATTAGTATAAAAGTGTTATAAAAGCTCCACTATGACCGGATGTGACGTGTCTAATTGGGCATGTTATCCAATAGGCGCGAGTGCAAATTCTACTACATTCGAAACTTTTCTAATCTACAAATACAGTCAGGTTATATTTCACTTTGGTATATGTTTTTTCAGCTTTACGCTGTAACCCGCATATAGCAGGAGTTTCCCACTCGGAAAAATTAATTATTTCTCTGGTAACGAGACAAAGCACAACGCGGGAAGGCATAGTACCTTATAACTAGGTTCCCTGTGTCTATCCTGCTATAAGCAGGAAACAGCATGAAGTTAAAAAAGAGTTAATTAGATTAAAACAATGCTTTTAACTTTTATATATCTTTAAAAAGCCTCTATAATTGTGTAAAGTCCACTCGGCATCGCAAGGACGACAAGTTTCACAACTAATAGACTTCTACAAGCTCAAAACTTAAGCACCGCCTGCAATTTTGTTTGCATGAAGTTTAACAGGTAAAATAAAAATCTTGTGGTTGCCCGTTTCTGTAGTAATTTCGAGACATCAATCATCTTAAAAGATTTAGAACTCTAAAGTGTTTCCTTTATATACATTATATTATCAAATATTTTTCTTAAAAACAAAGAGGTGACATATAGAAATACATAGAAATTTACCCCGATACTCTCTCGCCTCGTCCACTACGATCAACCTCCGAGAGGTCTTCATGTTCGTTACGAGTTCCTCATGTATCCTCCAGACTATGATCTGGAGGATCAACCGTGAAACAACTCTTGCCTCTCTTCCACTCACTATTGCTAATCTCAGCATTTATATTTATGCAATAAAAGTGTTTAAAGTCCGCTCAGACAGAGACATTTTACACTCCACCTACTACATTCCACGTATTGCGAAGATAAGAAACAAAACTCTGTTTCTTTAATAACTTGCTCATAGCATATTGATTAAATATATATATATGTAATATATATGAGGTACTTTCATACTTATGTAACGTGTTGCTTTACAGCACCTTGAGGAATTATATTTTATATTACCAAGGATTTTAGGCGACTTCCTAGTTTTACGTATAAGTATGGCGCAATAGGTAATTATATGCTCAGGAAAATAAGAGATAATCGTCATAGGTCGTAGGTTCATTCTTGTACCTTGACGATACTTAACGCTGTGTAATTATTGATTTGTGATTATAAATATATTTATATGACACACAATGTCTTTTCACAAAATTTTGGCACTGCTTGAAGTAAAAAATGAAAAATGTTATTTTAAAAATGGTACTTTAACAAGTGTTCGATGCTAGAATGGTAAAAAATAAACTATCAAAACAAAGCGAGTAGTTAATCTAATTATGTGTTCAAATGTTATACAAAGCTCATACAAATTGTTATTTCGTTTTTATTTCCGCTTTCTGACCACGAGAAATTTTTAGAAATGTCGTATCCATTTTTTATCAACCTACGCGTGTATCTGACATATACACATTATTGTATGGGTTCGTAAATAACAATTATACGAAGCAAAACTTAAAGGACTTACTAGAAGCCTCAGAAGAGGTCTGCTATTCAGGTCCTGGCTCCATTATTAGGCATCAATAGAATATGTTATATAAAATAATAATAGGCAGAATCTGTAAAATCTGATCATGTAAAACGTATGAGGACCCACCGTAGGGCATGTATGAAGACGACGACGACGTCAGTGAACAAGGCGGAAGAAGTATACAAAGACGATAGTGCTAATAAAAATAATAGCATTGAAATTACAACGTTGTATTGGGCACCTTAAAATAAATAAATTGAATTAAGAACATGGATTAATTACTGACATATGTAATTTGTTAGTTCTATATGTATGAATCAAAGGTCACGGTGAATTGATTATGTTTTTTTTAAATAACTTATCTTTGTTTTTGTATGAAGATCAAAAAATTTGAAGGGCAACAACCAGTGTTTTATAATAATTTATTCTATTATATAAACGATTCTTATATATTTTTTTGATTTTTTTTTTCTAATATATCTATCTACCTTGTATTTATGGGTAAGCAATTATTATTTTAGCTTCATTCTGTATCCCGCATATAGCAGGGTGGGCACTGTGCAGTGGAAAGCTTTATTTATTTATTTATTTTATACTTTATTACACTAATATGATTAAACATAAAAAGAAAAAAAAACAGAAAGAAGCATTGGTGTAAGGGCGGCCCTATCAACACAGGTGATCCTTACAGGCAACCCCTACTATAAAAATATCAAAAAACAGAACTTTAGGTTGGTATACGAACGTTGACTAAGTATGTATAATAAATTTTACCATAAAAGTTACATACTATATATGATATTCATGATTTATTTATATAACTGTATAAATATATGTATAATACATAAATAATACAAAATAAATAAATAATAAAAATGTAAACTTACATAAACAATCATTGCTGTGCATAAAATTACATAACCTTTTATAAATACAAAAGATTTCTGAAAAAAATTGTAGCTGTAGGTACTCAACGCCGCCCTTAGTCTTCATTATCAAAGATCCAATTCGGATCAACCCACAACTTTCCACCGAGTTTTCGAGACAATATAGCCTATTACTTTCATTATAATATGATATATCGTTATTAAATTGGAAAAATATGTATCTGTAATAAATATTATAGATATAATCGCAGTTACTAATTAATTGTAACTGACACCCTGACTTTAATGATACCAACGCCATCTCGTAATCAACAATGACATTACAAAATTACGTTTCATTTCGTCATATATGTACTAGATGTCGCATTACACAATGTGTCAATTCAATAATAGGTGGCGCTACTTTACAAACAGTAAAAAAGTATATTTTTTACTTAATTTATATATACAAAAATAAGCTTGTAAGTAATTAAGGTAGCATGTTTTTTTTTTTTATTTTAAAACTACGTATATTAAAAAATATAACTCCAAGAATCTTATAATTAAATCTTTTTTGTTTTTTTGTCTTTGGATATTTAAACTTATTACTAATAAATACAATGTATATGATATTCATAAAGATTAAACATACATTTATGATTATCTAGCAGTTATTTTGAATAGAAGAAAAGTGAAAAATCAAGTTAGGAACATTATCAAATAACACAGTATTTTATTTCTGTTAAGGCTGAAAGATATTTCAAGATAGTTATAACAATAAAGAAAAAACATTTTGATATGTACATAACAATTTTCCTACCTTCTTGCGTGTTCAGCATCAGTAATAAAAAGAATAATTAGGTACTTTGTTTTAAAAAAAACAGGCTTTTCTACTCATAGCACTACACGTGCTATAAAATGTGCTCGGAGCTATAAATTATTAAAGTCAAAAGTTTGTGTGGCTCACCAATAACCTCAGTCACCTCCACTATTAAAGGTCCTGGCTCCGTCATTAAACTGCTCGATATGGTATCATCGATTATTATTAAAATTGGGTCAAATTAGCTTAGATTTTACTACAATATAATTACGTAAGTTACGTAAGTAAGTCGATCCAATAAAAGCTTGTTAGAAACAGAGGGGACCACATCACTCTTCGATGTGATATATTTTTCTTCTTCTTATTATTATTATGTATGCTTGCACTGCTTCTCCTACATTTAAAGTTTCCATGATAATCAAAAGACACTCAATTTCGATTAACACACTTCCATTTGTTACAACTTTACCACGAATTGTGGAGATATTGCGTGTTGAGTGGCGAAACATTGCGGTTAGCCTCGTTAACAAACCAAAAAATGAAAATTTTCATTTGCTCGAGGGGTAATCGAACCCAAAACCTGTCGCGTTTACAGTCGCACGTTTGTGCATCTGCGCCACAATTGGCCTCAAGTAATAATAAGATAAAATAATCAATTGAAATTATAAATAATAATAAAATAAATAAAATTAGTTTCTCATCCAGCCAGCCATCCGCTAAGTGGTGGAAAATTCCTATGAGCCTACTTATTAGGTAATATAAACTCAACTGAGTATTAAATCTTCATGTAGGTTAGCTTCTCGGGTTCAAGCGAAAGCTTACATCACTTCTTAGACGTTGGATATTACATAATTTCTTATGCACCTATGTATCTATACAGCTATCTATTATATTTAATTTGTACTAAATTTAATGAATATGTTTGTAATAAATGAATAAATATAGTTATAAGTGTAAATTACGGAAGTATCTGACGCAATAGTGCCGAGGTGTAGCTGTGATTATTGATAAATTATACACAATGGTTCTAGATTCAAATACTTAATCGATCGATTTTTTGCGTGAATTAATGCTCTGCGGATTTTTTCGCATGCGCTTGTCCGGTGTTTGTTTATTAATATTATTATTTTTGGGATTTCGTAATACTTATGTTTTTTTTTTGTTTATTGATCAATCTGTGTTTTTATTTATTCTTTTTTTTCAAAAACATTGAATGTATCTATGATAGAATTAACATCTACTCGTAACCAGAGACTGCAAAGTGTTCAAAACGTTGAATTAAGTAGTATAAAACTAAATATTTGCGATTAATATAGCTTAAGAATTTCATTTAAAATAGAATTAATGTGGCTAATAATATCCCTTAGAAAAAGTGAGTTACAAATAACCTAGTCGGCCACATTTCTCCTGGGAAGCTAATTTTAAAAGAAAAGAAAAATACATTAGCTATATCTAAGTTCATATAATATGCGAATTAACAGTGTTTCTATGTTGCGATATGTACCGCTAGCCTTCGATACAAATCTACGAAAGGCTTATTTCGACTTCACTCAAGTTATTTTTTATACAATATAAAAAGTAAATATTATCCTTTTATATATATATACTATACAAAAGTAAAATTTATAATATTCTAGATTAAGCATGGGCAAGTTGTCGTTATGTATCGCATCGTATAGATTCGATTTTGTCTAAGAGAGTCTATTGCAAAACAATATATTCATTTTATAGGGCTAATTAGTTAAAGTGTAATTTTTTTACAATCTCACGCTGTTTTCCGCATACACACAAAACACACCGTCCCCTAAGCCCAAGTTTCGAGACATTGTGTGTTGCTGGATCTCAACACAGCTTTGTCTTCTTAATATTAACGTAATTTCGTAAAGATAATAATTAATTTTCCCGAGGGAGTATTGAAACTACCAACATTGCGTTTTCAGCCGGACACTATACAGCTGCTCTATTACGGCGTCAAATATAGAGTTGAGATATTTTTATAATTTTCCTTTAAATTTAGGGAAACCTATTAAGCCTGGAAAACTTCACTAGTTTTCCAGGCTTAATAGGATACTAAAAGAAACTACTGAAGAATAAAAAAATAAAATCAGCGTACTCACGCAGTCGTCCAACTGAACATCTGTTTGACCCTCTCCGTCCGGAAATCCGTTGCTGCCATATTGTCTGAAACAATAAATATATATTTTTTAAGCTTTATCGACCCAAGGATTTCTAAATTAATATTCAAAATAAACCGGATAAGAATGTCCCAAGACAAACTTATTATCATAAAAATATATAAGAAAACGCTGCTGTAATAAAAAATCCATTACTTTATAGTACGATTTAATGATGATTAAAAAACATTTGACGTTTGACATATCAAATACAACTAAAAAAATTCAAAATATTTAAATAACATTTAATGAGTTTCATCAATCGTAATGAACATAAAAAAGGAGTTGAAATTTCAGTGAAAAGTGCTTTCAAGGGAGAAACTGAAAATATTAAAAATTTCATTTCTATAAGTGGGATTAGTTTTCTAATATATATAGAGAAAATATCTATAAAATTAGTTCAATAAAAAAGTTACAATTCAGCTACTTTTCAAACCAAGAAGCCGCATAAGCAATGCACTATTGTAGTAAAAACTATAAGGTATTCATAAAAAGTATCCTTAAGTAACTTTTCTCACGCGTCGTAGCGCTAGCGCGATTACAATACACCTATTTGCATTTACCTCACTAACCTGAGTGTTGCAGAAGAAACAATGAAGGTTACCCGTATTAATATATACATGTATATTTCGTTTAAATTGTTTTTTTTTGCTTAGCGCGGTTTCCAGTACACAGACGGGCAAAAGGAATTTGCGAACCTAGTGCTAAGACACTTCGTTTTCGTTAAGACACATCCGTTCCAACAGCGTGAAGCTAAATAATAAGCTCGTGAGAAACGGAGCATTCCAACAGCTTCTCTCTACCTTACCCGGCTATAATAGCTAAATAATAAAGCCATAAATAATAATATATAGGCAAATGTTGCCAAGACAAAGCCGTCGTGGCGCAGAAGCACAAGCGTGTGACTGTAAACGCGACGGTTGTGAGTTCGATTCTCACTCAAGGAAATGAAATATGAAATATGCTGCGTTCACTAGGTTCCCTAGGTTTCAAAAAGACTCTTCTGGCTCTAGCAACACAATAACATCTAATACTTATTTAACTCATATTACAGGAAAACAAAAAAATATACGTAATTAAAAATATGCCCATAAAGTTCACTTTAAACTTAATTACTTTTGTGCGCGTCAACCAAAATCACCTTTGACACGGCGGTAATAAAAATAGAAATAATAGTTTTTTTTTCTTTATTGTCGTCGTCAAGAAAACCATAGTTAAAAATTCTCATTTTTTCAGCTTCACGCTGTATCCCGCTTATAACAGGTTAGATACAGGGAACCTGGGGGGAACCGAGTATTAAGATACTCCGTTCTCATTAAAACATTTTCGTTCCCCACTTTCCACTGAATTCTGGAAGCATTGCGTGTTGAGTGGCGGATCTTAACGCCGCTTAAATCTTTGTGCTAGGAGACTAAATATCAATTTGTTATTAGCATTAATTATAACTTTAGACTATACAATGTTATAAAATATATGACCATACACAATTAGTTGTGACCTGTGACTTTGGGCAACGTTGAAATTTATTACTGGTTAAATCAAGTGCTGTTGGCGCAAATGAAATATTCTGCCAATATTTAGAAATAAACGAATAATAAAGATATTTTTAAGTGTAGAGTCACCCGACTCTACCTACTGATTATGTCTGTGTTCATATTATACGTAAAGCGGCGTAGAGTTCCGCTACGCTAGAAAAGAACAGATTATCTTCCCTCAGCCAATTTATTAAAAATATATACGGCTTAAAAAAATAAATGTTTCTTTTTTAAGATTTTATTTAACGTACAAAATTATTTTTTTTTTCTGATGGACTTAATGCTGTTGACCTGGAAAGGTCTTGACAGCGT
>DVQM01000071.1:0-28575 GCA_018231645.1 Heliconius ricini | reverse complement strand
TATATATTCAATATTTAATTAATATTTTATATCTATTTTATTTTCTCGAATGGGAATATAACTCACGATTTGTGCATCGGCGCCACTACTGGCTTCATTTATCTCATATATTAAACTGATACCAAAACTCAGTTGGCCCATAGTCTATACAATCATACGCAACTATAAATTACATCAAGCTATATAATCCATTTCCATACCAGTTTCCATCAAATGTCTATACTTACGAATTACAGTCTAACAGCCAGCCACGTTTTAATAACGACTAAAGCCCGATTACGGCATAATAAGTGTCGCTACAGATTATTTTTTTTACCTTCAAAAGTGTGATTTTAACGAAAAAATTACTTTAGACACGCAAACTTTCATAGTTTAAGCTTGATTGGTGTGTAAGTTTCGTGTGTTGCTATTATTTTTGTACTGCTTGTAATAATAGCCCTAATTGTTCCTTTACACTGCTTTTCTTTTATAAATTGAGCTTTGAACTTTTTTAATTTTCTATATATTGTTTTTTTTTGCTTTTTAAAAAGTTCTCGATTTAAAAGTTCGATTTTACTCTCTGTCTGCGTTAGATGATCATTGTGAAAGACGTATGTATGTACATATTATATTGACTTGGTTTACATATTAAAAGTTAGTTAGTTAGCTTTGTTTCTTGTCGGGAAAATATATAAAATAATAGGATTCAGTTAAACATGTTATACGCATTTTTTTATTACTTCTAGCGTCTAACTGTAAAGGCGACTGATGGAGCTTATTTTATTGTCCTATAAAACAAATCGAGGCGTTGAGATCTACCACACAGCTCACAATGTCTTGTAATTGTGCGGAGGGCGAGAAACGGAATGTCTTAACAGTAGATTCTCTCTATCTACCGTGATACCAAGATATCATGATACCATGAAGCTAAAAAATATGTAAATAAGTATTTTTATTTATCGTATAATAACCAAAACAGGGCGATTCCACGGTTATTAAAGTAAAACAATAACAAAAAAAACCATTGTAAATAAATATCCATCTATCATTAAAATAATAATGTGGTACAATAACGGATTAACCCATCTCGCTGTGTTTACTCGCTCAACACATCACAGAGTACTTAAGCTGTAATACATTTAAGAACAAATATATCGCATTAAAGACAACGTAAACAAAGACTATACAATTTTGGTACGTATTTTTTTTTAAGGAATTTTATTAGATGATGTATAGATGTATAGATAGGTGATGTTAGAGTATTAGAAGAATTCAAAACCAAATTCTTTTCAAATCCTAGGACTCGGTCAATCAAGACAATCAAAGTGCGGCGCTGAGTTCCGCCACTCAACAATTCCTCGTCACTCAACATGTAATGTTTTAAATTCGGGAGGAAAATCGGAAACGGATACTCCGTTGCTCAATCCTTATTACTAAATTCTCACTATATACGGCCTCAAATTAAAAAAGTAAATAAATATAATTAAATTCTTCGTCTTGGGACAATTCGAACGGACAACGGTCCCCGCTTGCCGTTCTCAAAACCCGGATTATATGAAGTTTAATTGTAATATGTGTGTAGTTTGCACGTGCCTTTCCTATCTGGAGTAATTTAACTTATCTTTTTTCTTTTAATTTTTTAACTCTACACGAACCCCCCACATGTTTCACACATTAAAACCTAATTTATTTACATACATATAGCAATTGTATAACCGTCTGACTATCACAAAGCGTAATATTAACAAAGCAAGGCTTTATTTAGCAGGATATATCTCAGACGCTCTGTGCCTATTAAGCGTGATTTGATTGTACGCATCTACGTCTGTATATACATCTAATACAGGTAAATATTTATTACACTTACACGATTACTTTTCATGCTATAACAAGAGGGAACCTGGGAACCTATGTTAAGACAGGTGGTAGATGAAAAGAGCTTCACCAAATGCTTATGGCATTGCATGTTCAGTTAGCAGTAGAAGTAAATGAAAGTATAAAATATTTTATTCCACCGACAGGGAATCGAACCCACAACTATCTATCCACTAGCATTAGCTGTAGAAATATTCACCCATGGCTCCTATGTTCCCAAGTTCCCGCTGCCTACCTCACTAACTATGAGAATTTTAAAAAAAAGTACAAGTAAAGTCAGGGAGGCAATATAAGTCGGTCTAACGTTCCACTCTTCCTCTATTAAGCCCCACTCGATTCCACGTATTATCTCGATCCTCGATAGACACCGAATCGTCTCGGATCACCGTTGATCTCAAATATTGACACTATACCAGTACCTACAAGTCTTCCTTTAAGCCTTGTGTACATGTGAGAACATATATGTATTTTTATGTTTGTTTGAGTATTTTTTAAAAATTAAAAAGTTTTTTAAATTGATTATTGTGGTAGTAGATTCAAATCTTAATCGTTGTGTTTATCTATGAATATTTGAACTATTATATTATAATACGTAATGTATAAAATTTGGTTGGATTAAATAAGCACTTTATTGCCTTTCCACATGCCAATAATATTCTTTTCTAATACTCTTTACAATTTAAAATAAATGTTCCAATTTTTTTTGATATTATTATATTTATATAATTAATTCTTATTGTGTTATGTTTAACACGTAATCATTGTTAATAGAAAGTGTTTTACAATTATAATTAAATAATTAATATTTATTTTCCTCGCTCTGGTAACGAGACAAAGCGCAACGTTGAGTTCCGTCACTCAACAAGCCATGCCTCCAAATTTACATTTTCCGAATTCAAGACATTGCGTGTTGAGTGATAGAACTTAACGCCACACCTACCACCAGACATAGAAATAAAAATAGCTCATTTTTCCTAAAAGTGAATTGAGTCCACAACCACAACCCTTACAGCGCAGGCCCACTATCCCATTACTTCTCACCAAACGAATATGAACTCGCGACCACATTATATAGTTTCGAAAGCATTTCAACCCGTACAATATAAACTTGTCAAAACATTTGAATATTGATTTAGTAGACAATTCAGTTTCCCTCGCAATGCTGAATACAGTTTAGTTAATACATTTAGCCCGACTCCGACGCTTCTGTTACGTGCTCTATTAATCGTTGTGCTGCAGATGTAATACGCCGTTTTGAGTGGTGATTTATTGACATTTGCTTAGGAATACTGTTTTGTATGAATTTTGCGTGTCTAATGTAGACGCGACGGTTGTTAGTTCGACTCTTAATCGGAGGAATGTAATATATATTTTTTCATTTCTACAGTAAAACTTTACTCGTAAAATCTCGAGAATTTGTCGGAAACGGAGTGTCTTAATACTAATATCAACTTTGTTCCCTCTATTTACCCTGCTGTGTGAGAGATACAGCGTGCTAAAGATCATATATAATAATTAAATTATAAGACAACACCTCCTTTGTTAAATTTTGCCACTCTGTAAAGCAGAAAACGGAACGACGCGTCACTAAAACCAATTTTACTTAGTGCAAGACATATTACAAACAAATTATTAGGTATTTTTGAATAGATTAAATAAAAATAATCCATTATTACATCACTATGAAAATAATTAAATATTACAACATATTTTATATACTAAAGGCGAAATCTAATATTAATTTCATTCAGTTACAGGAAACTGAAAGGTAATTTCAAACGTAGGCAAGACACCTCTCGCACTCCAAATATTGACGTTAGATAGTTACGGTTCGTCTACAAAGGGACTAAGGAGATGCAAACAATAGTACGACGGTGTTGATTCATTTTATTATGATGACTCCGATGCATCTGCATCAGAACCTGCATCTGCATATGCAATCGATAAATCGATTTTGTGTCTGATTACATATTTGATTTATACGAGCCTAATACGTTTATGGATATTCGGTAGTGTTTACTTTGTAAGTGATAGTTGTTTTGAATCTTTTGAACTAAATATAAGGTAGTTGAATGTAAATATGAAACTAAACTAACATATGACTATGAAATAGAAATATATTTCAATAATTTTAGCTAACTTTATACTATTTACATTATCTTTAACTGTAAGGCGGCTGCATATTATACAATCCCATAACAAAAAACAAAAATACTAATAAATATATATAGAAACGTCACAAAATATTTTTGCTGGAATATTTTCTTGTACAAGAAAAAAATCAAAGCCTTATGAATTTATTATCGTATGTAGTAAAAATTCACTATATGAAGTAATATTATTAAGATATTATTTAAAAAATATACTATTCATTATATTTTAGCTTTTATTATGCATTGTTATATATTATTTATATACAAACATCCATATAATAAAAATATATTGTTTTGTTTCAGGTAAGGCAACGACCTCCATTCGACGTGCGGTAATTTAACACCACTCTTAGTTTATATCAGCAACAAAAAATAGATGACATAACTGCATATGCAATAGAAACTGTTTATGTTATATTCATATCATGATATTCGGTAAAACAAAGGTCAAAAAGTTTGTGTAAAAATTATGTATTCAAAAAATAGATTTTTAAGTAAAGCCAGATTGATTTTATGTTTCTCATAATAGATTATACAATATTTTCATAAAATCTCACAAATATTATTATAGCGATATAGCATAGTTTTTTAACTTTAACTTGTCATAAACAAGACGTTTAAGAAATACTTTCAAAAATGCGATAAACAATAATATTCGACATTTCCTTTCTTTTTTATTACAATTTTATCTTTCAAGGTAATTTATATGAAAAAACCAAAATGAGAACCATCGTAACGCAGTTGAAAGTTCTAACATTAACTGATACAACGCAATCGATACAGATTAAGATATTTATTGTCATTAGTTATGAAAATCAAACTTAGTAGTACCTATCTGACACTGAAATATATAAGAAAAAGTATTTTTTTATACGTTTAGTAAATAAGTATTTTTATTTCCTAAGTGTGGAATAACACTTTAAAAAAATTAAAATATGTACACTTTTTCCACATACTAGGGTAGATAGACTAAAGAAGTCTATCCCCCGCATATAGAATCTAATCTACAACCATCGCGTTCACAGTCCGACCCTGTCTCTCTGTGCCTCCACGGCAAACATGAAATTTTGAACAACACAGAATGACAGTAAGCTAAAGTTATACCTTCGTATACGATTGTAAATAAAAATGAGAGTAAATTATCTCGTTTAGATTTTGCGTGTGAGTTTCTGAGACAATGCTATTATGTAACTAGAACAGATCGAATCAGACCCAGTATATATATATATATATGTTACTTAAGACGATACTTTTTACTGTATAGAAAAAGTTTCAATGATAATAAAATAGATAGAAAAATCATTTAAGGCTAGTGGTAGCGCAGAGGCACGAAGCGTGACTGCAAAATCGATCGGTTGTGGGTTCGATACCCACTCGAGGAAATGAAATGTTTATTTAATTTTTGTATTTTCATTTCTTCGCTCTGGTGTCGAGGCAAAGTGCGGCGTTGAGTTCCACCACTTAACACGCAACGCCTCCAGATCTCTGCAGAAAGTGAGGAATGGAGTGTCTTAACACTGGGTTCCCTCTGCCTACTCTAATTGCTACTGCCTACTGTGATTTTTTACTAGATAACAGATAATTGTATTTTAGTTTAGCAATATTACATTAGTATTATTTAACGAAAACGATTATTAGCAATAAGTTATCTTTATGATTCCCGAAGAAGTTTGATACCTAAGTAAATAAATATATGTGAATTAAGTACGTTATATCCAATGGTTACAATTCCGTACACGAGCGTGGTTGTATAAAAAAGTGACACTATTATGGCGTCAGCTGGTAACGCGGTGACGTTGTTTTTGTTCCACAACAGAATCTTGTGCTGGCGAATGGCTCTCTATACTACAGAGTTGTGTGAACAAGAGAATATGTCACAACGTAAATATGAAGGTGTTAGAAATACAAGATATATTAGGCCAAAAATGCGCGGCGTTCAGTATCGCCACTCAATACGCAAGGTCTCTAGAATTCTGCGGAAAGTGGGGAACAAAATTATTTTAACGGAAACGGAGTGATTTAACAATAGGCTCCCAGGTTCCCTCTGTCAACCCAAATGTGTGCGGGATAGAGCGTGAAAATACGCAAACTGTCGCGTTTAAATTACACAAAAATGAATCAACAAGACATGATGGCTTTCATCTCGAATACTCAACATAAAATGATGACATTGAGAGCTACCAATGTCTGAAGACCGACCGTTATTTAAGAGAAGTGATTACCTCCAGTCTTTCAAAGCTATCCGAAAAGATTTCTCGTAGTGCTTTCGTTAGAAACTTAATTTAAATTGTACAAAACTCTAACAAAGAAAACACAGAAAGGGTCATCTCCCCCATGAAACTTTACCAAAACGCGAACGCCACTTAACCCAATTAACCTGAACGACAATACTGATACAGATATCACCACTCCGATATACTAGAAGAGCTTTTTCATACGTAAAAAGCATTACACGCGGATATTACATACATTCATTCATATCTCCAGTTTGAAATGAAATGAAATGCAACGTTAAACGTACGTTACGTTATAAAGGCACAATGGGTGCTGACACGGGCGATACTGTCACTACGGCCGACACACAGATTTATGGTATCAAGTTAATAATACTATAATTATTATGCATTAAGCGAAAAACCGTTATAGTTGGTTTAATATCGCGTAATGTCAGGTTTCTGTTACGGTTTATAAATATAAGATGGCTTCCATTGTTATTCTTATTTCGTTAGTTAAGGCTAACTAAGAATTTTCTCTTCAGTTTTATTATATTAGTATAGACGTAAAAACAAAGATATACCTGGGTTGGGTAGAGTGCGTGTTCACTTTGTTATAATAAACCACACCGTTTCACTAAAAAAGTGTGTAACAAGTTAACATAAAACTGAAAAGCACTCCTATATAAATAACAAGATCTCACAAATTCGTGTACTCTACGCATATGTACATTGTATACTCGTATAGTGTGCATTCATCGCGCGTCTAATAAGCGGTCGCCCGACTGGTATGAAAATTAATTAAAACTCGTCGAATAGCTCTCTCGCGTATCACGTGTAGGCTGTAAATGTGCTGAAATGTGCCTATTTATTTATATGTACGTTGTAACCTACACCCCAATCCCTACTCAATAAAATATATAAATAAATACACAGTATAAAAAAAAATAAATCAGCAAGCTAGTTACTTACTTGCCGCCGAATTTTGAAGGCACTACTGAGTGGCGGAACTCAACGCCGCACTTTGACTCGACACTAGAGCAAAGAAATGAAAATATATATTTATATTTTTTAAGGATTTTTAAATAAATTAATATAACCACCTAGTTCCAATTAAATATTCAGAAATATTAACGAATATAATGTATTTTTAAATCATATTGTTTATATATTATCGGTGTTGGGGCTCAAATATTTCATTTTATACAAATCATCAGTAAAATATGTTCATCATGCTTATTAAATCAATACAAAAAAATGCCGGCATCATTTAACTGACAATTGCCTCTACATAGAGACGGTCGTAGCGCATCGGAACAAACATACAACTATTCCCACTCAGGGGAATGCAAAATTTTATATTTTTTTGATTTGGTATTTTCGCTCTGGTAACGAAGCACAACGTTGAGTTCCACCACTCAACGCGCTAACACGCAATACCTCAAGGATTTGGCGGAAAGTGGTGAATTGAATGACCTAAAACTAGGTTTCCAGGTTCCCTCTGTCCACGCATCTATGTGCGGGATACATCATGAAGCTTAAAAATACATGTACATGCTTACATAAATACAATACTACATTTATTTTGAATAACTAAATAAAAATTCATTAATATAGATATAAAGAAAACCATCAAGAACATAAACAGTAATTTGCAGGATATTTTAATAAATTTAGGTACGACGTCTCTATCTTTATAGTTTATGCAAATTGAACGCTTATGCACATGTCACGGCACTTCTGTTCTATTTTGCTCTGTGGTCTCGCTTTTCGTGCAATGTGAGAAAATTATATTAAACAACGACATGACAAGGTTTTCATTTTGCGATCTGTGGCGCTATCGCTTGGCCTTATTTGTTTATCTTTCAGTTTATTACGTAGTTTGAAAAAAGAAATTTACTTTTTTTCGTGTCTTAATATATTCTTCATATATTCGTTACTGTTACTATAAACGTTCTTTTTATACAAGATTTCGATGATAATTAAATTTATTGGACCCGCGAGTTTTCTATATATAGCATTTTTTGGAGATTTTACGATACGATATTCGAGTCAAGAAATTTTGAAATTGGTGCCTTTTGTTGTCGAGATTATAGAAATCAATCATCGATTACTTGACGCTAGATTACATCAGTTAAGAATTTTAAAGAGATTCAGAATAAATAATAGAGATTACGATTTTTTAAGAGTATTTTGTTGCTAAAAATTAGCGACAAAATGCTCAAAAAATGTGACTGTAAATCAGGTTGTGGGTTCGATACCCGCTCGAGGAGATGAAATATTTACTTAAATTTATATTTTCATTTCTTCGCTCTGGTGTCGAGGCTAAGCACGGCGTTGAGTTCTACCACTCAACACATAATGCCTCAAGAATTCGGCAAAAAGTGGGAACCGGAGTATCTTAACACTAGGTTCCCTCTGCCTACCCTGCCGTGTGCGGGATATAGGATACAGCGTGAAGCTGATTTGATTATTTTTTTTGTGAAAATACGTACATATTATGTACATTGTACATATGTAAGTTGAAAGCAATCCGTCAAGCTCATTCATTCGTCATACCTTTTGTTAAAAATGCGAATTTTCCCTTATTCTTGAGCACCCGACGTAACTCCCCTTCCCATCTTGGGCGTTTAGAGAATCGTAATTTTATTGTATTGTATTACATGAATACGATTCTAACATCAAAGGCGTCTGAGCAATAATTCATTTTATTTGTTACCATTGTAAATGTCACATTGTGAACGACTAAACTTGAATATATTACTTAATAGGTCTTATATTAAATTTTTAGATACATGCAAAAAATATTGACCTCTGAAATAAGCAGCCTTATATTATTTTTTAAGACAGTAGAAAATACTAAATTCTTATAAAAATTGTCCCTATAAAAAGCATTTTTCTTCCTAAGAAACCTGTTTCTAAGTACACTACATATGTGTTTGTGCAGGTACGTATATATGCTGCAGCCCGAAAAAAATCCAATTTTAGTTCGTGTCAATCCTACTTTTCGAGCTTTGATTCTTTCAGTGACGTGATGACTTCATCTCCATCAATATTTATTTCTTTCAAATTTATTCAATTCTACGAAGCGATCTCGGAAAGTGAGCCTTCCTGAAACGCTTCCTAATATCGAAGATGCAGATCACATGCTAAACTGTTACTCTATATTTGATTTATGTAAAGAAACTCTATGAAAATGCGTTAAATTGGTATCTTTGTTTTATTTACTTTGCTCTAATTCTTACTTTTTGTATTCATAGAAAGTTATAGAGTCATTTTTGACAAAAAGTTATAGAGTTTCAAAGTCCCAACGTACAAGGGTTATTTTTATTTACATTGTATTTTCATAAATAATAATAATAATAATAATATTTAAAAAACACATACAATAATAATATTAATTTTAGGTTTTAGGCGAATTCACCTAAAATACACTTAATCCGCATAAAAAATAATGTGCCGTTAAAAAACATAAGACGATTTAAAGTTTTTCACAAATGAATTAAGCTCCATAAGAGTTCTTAGCTAAAGAAGCTTTCTAGAAGATTTAATTAAAATACTTCCGCTGTTACACACCGTGTGACCCGTTCACGCCTCATTATTATAAGGCAGTTAACTTTGAAAGCTCAGTGAAATGTATTTGAGAATTTACTTTGAGGCACGCGTTAATCATGCCCCGATACCACCTGATGGGAATTTTCTTTGGCGAGCACGTCTGTCTATACAATTATAATGACAGCAAATCAACTTCACGATGTATCCCGCACACAACAGACAGGGTAGGTAGAGGGAACCTAGCGTTAAGACACTCCCGTTACCCACTTTCCGTCGAATATTGAAAACATTGCGTTTTGAGTGGCGGAACTCAACGCCGCGCTTTCGCCTCGATTCCAGAGCGAAGACATGCAATAATGACATGAAAATATTGAATTTTCAATATTTTCAATCACATTCAGTTTTACATGGTACATACTCGTATATAATATTTGCCAATCAAGAAAAAAATGAATTAAGAGAGCTACAAAAATAATAAAATAAAATACCCATATTGGCGACACTTACTTGTTTATTTTTGTTTTTTAAGTTTGTGTATAGAAATATAGTTTTAAAGCCGGATCAAATTTTTATATACTCAATTTTCATTGAAAACAAAACAAAAAATAGAAAACGAAAAATTAAAAATTTCAAAGTTCAAGCAGCCCTCCATAAATAGAGTATCCTCCAGATTCACATGCAATAGTGTGATCTACAAAACAAAGCCAACGGCACAGTGTTTGAGTGGTAATTTCAAAAAGCTACCGGATATACCTCGTCCAATTTGTTGGGAATTTTTTCGATGCCGCAACGGTACAGTGCGGCCCGAAATCCGATTGTGGACTATGTACATACCCGGTTGGTATACGTCGTGTTTACTGTTCTGTTCAACTAGTGCCTAATACTGTGTGCTTTTTTGATATGCCCTTTTGCATCGAAAACGGCGGCGCCTTGTTTTTATTTTTTGACCACTTTTCGTCTAGAAGCTTTTTAAATATTTTTTATGTAACGTATTTGGAATATGTTTTATTTTTTATATATAATAATTATAAAATAACATTTAGAGTTGAGAGTTATATATGTTTCAATTAATTTAGTGTTAATTTCAGATGATTTATCTTCTTTTATATGCTTTGAGATGATAAAAACACGCAAAACAAATTTAAGATTCTTTTGATAGTAACAGACATTTTTTTATGAAAGAAAAATGGCAACAATAATGGAAATAAAGTTATAACGTAGGTCGTTTTCAAAAGGTCTTTAGATTTTTTCAAAAAATTATAAGTGATTCATTGACTGTTTCTAGCTATCTTAAAAATAACAAAAATATGACCTTTTTAAAACTATAAACATAAACTTGCATTTTGAAGATGAAAATTTTACATAGTTTGCACAAAAGTTACCTGCGGTCCCTCGCGGGATGCACCAAGATTTGCGAATTTAATACTAGATACTGAGAACTGGCGGCGCGCCAACACGCGTTGCAATTGAAATAAAGAATTTATTAGATTCCATTAATCAACCTTGCATGTCGTTTTATAGTATTATAACACTCTATTATACTCATGGTTCATACATAGGTATTATATGTTTATAATGATACGGGTTCAAGTACCGCTACGTTAAGATTTTCAAACGTTTTCTAAAAAAAAAATTTTTTTTTGTTCTGGTTTAAAATGATAATTAAAAATATTTATAAACATTATATTAAGTAAAATAAATGGAGGTTCGTCGATATGGATCGTGAGTTCAAATCGTTTATTGAGTTTAGATTTGTTTTGGCGTGTAATGTGTAAAACATAGATTCATGTAACTCTTTTTTTATTTATACTGCAAACAAATTAAAATAAGATAAAATATTGATGAACCGGATAAAAAAAAATAACCTTGTAATAATGTGTAAAAATTGTTTTCCCACTTAATATTGTTAACTATGCGACAATAAAAACTTAAAAAAAAAATATCGAGATCGTCGTGGCCCAGGAGTATAAGATGACTGGAACGCGACGGCTGTGGGCTCGATCCCCATTCGTGGGAATTAATTATTATTTATTGATATTTCATTTCTTTGCTTTGGCACCAATGCTTTTTGCATTGGTGCCAAAGCAAAAAAAAGCCTGGCGTTGATTTTCTCGAAAAATTCGGCAGAATGTGAGGAGCGGAGTGTTTTAACACTAGGTTCCGCCAACCCTGCTGTATACTGGATACAATGTGAAGCTGATTTTTTTTATTATTCATTTTAAAAAAATCAATAGACATTTCCCAAAAAAAAACACTAAAATTTGAAATGGCAAACGCTTCAACGTTCGTTCGTTCGGGCGGCGTCGGCGGAAATGATTTTGTTCGACGTCCCCGTCCGCTTAACGCTGATATCAGTCTTTCATTTTCAAGAGCGGCAGTTAACTTGAACTATCACAGTAGTTTTAATGGAATGAATAGTGATAATGTAATTTCAAAGTGAATGTAAAATGGCCTCATTTCATATGAGCACACAAACGAGTACGTATAATTTAAACTATAGTAGTTCTTTTTTTTTATTCACGCTGTATCCCGCATATTTATTATTATTTTATAGTCGGGAATTGGGAAAAAATAATTCAAATGCTATGACACCTTGTTTGCCATTTTCCGCCCAATTTAAGAGTGGCATAACTCAACGCCGCGTTTAATTAACAATAGTGAATAATATTCTTTCTGTACCTCAATCTACTGCTAAATGTAATATAAATATTGCTAAATTCACAATCAAATATTTAAAGTGAAAACTTAGTTGAGCTTGTATTATAATTATAGAAGCCGTGGTGGCGCAGCGTTTAACTGTAAACGAAATGGTTATGGATTCGATTCCACACATGCAGGAATGATTATGTTTAAATTATTTTTACTTTCACTGATAGACAAAGCGCAGCGTTAAGTTTCGCCACTCAATACGCAAGGTTTTAAAAATTGTTTAAGACAGTGTGTTTTAACGAAACAAAAAAGCGTGAAGCTAAGAAATAGTACCTCTATATTTTTTGTATAAGTCTTTATTACGTGGTTAAATTTAAGCTCATCTGGGTAACAAATTAAACAAACTGCGAGTTACACAACCCACCATAGCAGCGTCGGCTCGGTGTTTTAATTTGTTTTGACAATTTTGTAACTACTTAATAAGGGTGTAATTAGTTCGCGCACCAGTACAGCGTCAGCGTCGTCTTCCGGCTCGAGGATTATAGACTTTAATAGGTACAGCCCCGTCGCGTTCTTTAAGGAGCTGGGGGAAGTTTGTTCGCTTATACCTTTTGTCAGTATAAATTGAGTGAATTATGAATGAACATAATATATTTTAACTTTAAAGTTCATGCAATTAGGTATTTAATTATGATGTATTTGTTAGAGGCCAGTCGCGGTGCAGGGATACAATTGTGCATACATATGCGACAGATTGTGGGTTTGATTCTGACTGAGGAAAATTTATTTTTTTACATTTTCATTTCCTCGCTCTGGTAACGAAGCAAAATACGGCGTTAAATTAGGCCACTCAACATGCAATGGAAGTGTCATCATAACGACCTAGGTTCCCTCCACCCTACTGTGTTCGGGATACAGCGGGCAGCTTAAGAAAATGATATAAAAAAGAATAATTATTTATGGAAATCTAGATGCGTTTTTGGGCATTTGGATATAGACGTATTAGTCAACATTACGTATATACCGCCAAATTATTTTCTTGTTAAAGACGCGAGTGTTTGTATATACTTATTATATATTTTATGTTCATCACAGCATCGAATTAAACATGAGCAAGCTTATACTCATAAATCTGTCTCACTGCGACACGATGACCTCAAACTACTCATAAGGACACTAAATTAATTAGAGAGTTCTGTTCAGGGTTTTGTAATATTTACACCTACAAAGGGTCTACCAAAGTACCACTAATATGAAGTAGGCGTTAGCCTGTAAAAACAAGTGTAACTAAATAGTTATTTCCTCATATGAGTAAACCATACGCTTGTCTTCTATTTACGCACGTGATATTTGTATAAACAAAACCTGTTGGTACGCTGTCTTATGAATATTATGAATGCCAATATTTTTTTTGTATTTACTTTAAACATTTCTTCATAATTATTTATATAAAAGATTTCGTAACGATGGAAAAAGGTCTGGCTTTAATTGCGATAGTTGTGGATTCGATTCCCACTGGAATAGACAATGAAAACAACCACATGGATGACCTGATGGCAAGTAATCACCGCCGCCAACGATCATATATATAGCACCAGACGCAGCGAGCTGACGAGCTACAGGTGCGTTGCTGGCCTCTAAGGTGGGAATAGACGCTTTCCATTATCTATTTATTACCAGAATCCTACGTGTATGTGTTGGTGATAATGCTGGATAAGGAAAACAGCACACCAACCTCCATCCTAAGAGCTGGGATGCAACCTGCAGGCTGTGATGTTATGTTATACGGGTCCTTGGACAGTGGTGATCACTTATCACCAAGGTGAAATCTATAAAAAAAAACCATATGCGATCAATAAGAAAATTAGAGTATCTTGGCATTAAGTTTTCATTGCTTACCCTGTTATACGCGGGGTCTGTACCTGGCGTGCGTCTGTAGCTAAAAAAAAATCTATTTGCCTGTAAATGGCAACCATGAACTGATGATGAATGAAATATTAACAGCACTTACTCATTGTCCTTAACTTGGTTATAATAATAAAATATTATTTTCAGCCTTTGATTTAGTAAAACAATAAAATATTACAAGACAAAAATATATTTCAACATGCTCTTGTAGCATTAACTGTAAACAATCTGTACAAATATTGTAATCTGGTACAAATCGAGGTCGTGTAAAGCTATCTACTAGCATATTTTGTATCACGAACCTACATACATCTTCATATGTACTTATGATTTATATTGTAATGTTAATTGTATGCAAGTGTGTCACACGACGTTAGCAGTTAGCACCTTAGACTCAGCCGCGAGGCGTTGTTTAGTACGACCTCGAGGTGCTCCATACAGTCAGTTTGTGATCGTTTTGTATACGCTTAGTGACGTCTTGAATATTAATATTGTGATTATGTTTTTTAATTGTTCGTTTTAAGTATTGATTTATTTATGACTTGTGTTGTGTCGCAATGTAACGATGGTATTAATAATATATGCCTTATTATAATTATATCACGACATTACAAAAGTTAAATTTGATTTATTAATTATTTTTAAATATTTCACTTCGACAATTTATACTTAGTTTTTATATCAAAGTGGCTTCGCTGCCTCCTCGCATCACTAGCTCAACCCTCGCATCGCAACCTCCCTTTGCTTCGACTAACTACAATGGGTACTCTTAGTGGATAGTTTTGATTGCCTGTTCTATTTGACGTGTTGTTTTTTTTTATATAATAGAAAGATATGTACGGGTGTATTCTAAATGGCTGTAACTTATTCTGCTTACTGTACTGTTTATAGCTTCCCGTTACATGGCGGCATATATAGTTTTTATTAAAAAAAAATAGAATGTTGTATCATGTATAAGTTTTTATATTTTTTATTATCTAATTCACGCAATAATCACACGAATCGACTATTATTTCATTTACAAACAGCTCTATCGAACGAGACAGGATTCCCTAAAAGACTCTATATTATTTTAATTTAAAGACCTAAAAGACTGTATATTATATTATTTTAATTATATGTAATCAAGTACTCAAATTTCTAATTTTCATAATACAAGTAGATCCTAAGTAACGACACCATCTTGACGATCATCGCGTAAATCCGATTTAATGAAACATTGTCTACAAGGAAAGTCACTTCGAGTTGAAGGCACATCAGAAATGAACATGACTACGCTCTCACTTCCCTGTGAAATATCATAGCCTTGGTTGCTTAATGTGTGTGCTTCACGTTTTATGTATTTTTTTATATTTAAATATATATATTAGTAGCGAAACAAAGATGGCTTCACTCGCTTAAATTTGTATTGGAGTCAAATTACACAACGACTTTACAGAAAGCTTTACTACATTATTGTAAAATTGTAGGTTTTGCGTAAAAGTAGAACCAACATCCATCCACACAAACTTTCACATTTGTTATACAAGTGGGACTAGCGACACGCTCGCGACTTCGCCTGCTTGAACTACAAAATTATCTATTTACTCATTTGATTTTTTTTTGTTCTAAAAACAATAACATCTTAAGCTCAATAAGTTGTAGCAATTTTATCGAATAAAATACTTTATATTAAAAAAAAAATAATATAATTATAATTTATATTAAAAAAAAATATATTTTTATACTTTATATTAATGTAACTTTTTTTATTTATGAAATATTAAAGGAAAATTTGCCAAAATAATTGAATAAAAACTACATTTAAATCGATTAATCTGTTTCCGAAAGTGTTTTTTTGGGTTTTAATTATTTTTAAAATCATTGTTTTGGGTTCTATGACACATGTCCCTTATATAATAGAAGCCCTTAAAATAAATTTCCCCAATTTTTTCTTATGTTTGATTGGATTTAAAACTTAGGCCAAGTCGTAAAACCCCAGTCTCATAAATACGATATTAAATTCTAGTATAATATGACAAGTAAAGTCACTTTGACTCAATGCGACATGATTGTAATACACGACATATCTCTTGTGTGTATATCTACCTACTAATATGTATGTATGTATGTATGTATGTACATATCTACTATTATAATCTGTGATTTGACAGATTGACAGATTGTATCTATTTGACAATGACAATGCCGATTGTATCTAAAGGCGGGTAGCGTTCAGGGATGTTCTAATTACAGCGAATTATGTATAATATTTTGACATAAATATTAAATGAAAATATAGAATAATTGAAAAAAAAGGGGAAATATTTGAAGTTTATATAATAGTTTCCAATTTTTTTTCATTATCTATCAAATGTCAAATAAAAGATTGTGAACTGGTATGTAAAAAAAAAACAAGGTGGCAGGAGATGTAGGTAAGTGGACCTAAGTCGATTAAAATAATCTTTTAAAGCGCACATAGCAGGATAGGCAGAGAGAACCTAGTGTAAGACACTCTGTTCCCCACTTTTTGCCGATTTCTGGAGGCACTGCGTGTTAAGTGGCAAAACTTAACGTTGCGCTTTGCCTGGACACCAGAGCGAAGAAATAGAAATATAAATTTTAAGTAAATTTTTCATCTCCTCGAGTAAGGATCAAACCCACAATTAGTCGGTTTTATAGTTACACTTAGTGGGGCACGATAATATAATAACACAATACATCACATTCCAAAGAATTAACACAATTTACACAAATCGGCTAATTTATTCGTACTCGTATATACGTAAATACATTGTTACTATTTAAATAAAGAGATGTCATTATTAAGCATCACGGTAATTTAGACGGTAACGTTTCTTTACTTAATGTGAAGGCCATTTTTATATATAAGTACATTTGTATATAGTACATACTGTTATATTATGTAATTAGCATTCCAAAGTTATGTGGCGTAAGTTATGGGTTGATATTTATCTTAATTTTTGTTCAAAAAATTTAAAAATCCTACTTAATTTGATATTTTTTTAATTTTCTCTATATAATAACATAATACATGAGTGCGCAGAGGGAACCTAGTGTTCAGACCCTCGGTTTTGGAAGAAATGGAAATATAAATTTAAATAAATATTTCGTTTCCTCGAGTGGAGATCGAACCCACAACCAGTCACACTTTGCGCTCCTACGCGACGACTGGCCATGTATATTTATGTATAGACTTGTCTAAATGAGTAGAAAGTAGAGCACGGAATGATTTGACACTAATCAAGTTATCTTCTTTTTTCTTCCCGCAAAAAAGTGCGAAACATGTTAAATACTACACTTACGTCCGTATTCGGACCATTTTAATAAATTTATTTGGGTTGATCTACCCTAAGATAGCTTGACAAAGAAAATTACAATCTAACCCCCGAGGTTTGTTCAAAGATTACCCTTAAACGTATTGCTAGAACAATTGTCAGAACTACGGGTATACTTATAGGCTTTTGTCTGCTAGGTTTTCATTATATTAAAGTTATTCACTTTAAGTACAGACCGCGAGGTTTAAGCTGAGCTTTCCATTTTATTTTGATTATAAAAGTATAGCCAGAAAAAAATATAGTTTATTATATATTAGAAATCAATAAAAAAATCTTTATTAAAAAAACAATTCTTCTATATAACATATTCAGTCGTCTGGTGTGTCGTTAGATAATAAAGAATATTTCCGTTATATCATCAAGAACAGTGTTGTATCCATGATTTTCTTTTTCTATTTTTACTGCTTGTTCACACACATTTTTCCATTCTTGCACAGCGTTAATGGCAACTTTATATTTCACATTTAATAAATGATACACATAAATAAAATATAAATAAATATTATATATTAAACAACAAAAGGAGTAGTAGATCGGCTGTCAAGAAGCAGCACCAGCTTAAGCCAAACAAGTGAAATATACGAACATTCACACGAATATAAATCCCAGCCTAAACGCGGACTGTGAGGGCTCTGTATTGATCCCTGAGCACGATGTGATCATCTGCAGATTTATCTTTTAATCAACATTACTAATAATAAGTTATAATTTTTTTTAATTTATATAAACATATTTAATATACTTTATAAATATTAAGGTGCTATTCCATAAGGCAACGACTCAAATACTACTTCATTTAATCAAACCTTTTTTTATTTTGTACATACTTAAAACATATAACTTCTTCTTGTCTTCTTGTTTTAACAAAATATAACGTAATTTTTTTATACAATATATTACAATATGTATTTCTTTTTTTTTTTGTTATTTTACTTATACCACTTTGCACTATTAATGGTAACCGTGTAACATTTAATTTTACAATAAGGTTAAAGACAAGCATTTTAGATACGTAAGAAATACGTCCTTGTTACATTTTGTACTGAAAACGACATTGTACATAATTATGAAATTTACATAAAAAGGAAGAATATCATGACGATGGCCGTGGCACAGTTTTGACAATATGATTTTAGTTGGTTGGGAAACCTGTTGGTAAATTTATATTATAGATGATCTATAGAAATAGACAAAAAGTTTAATAATTATTGACAGTTTTTCTTTGAATGGATAAATTCGCGAAAATATGCACACTAACTTTTCACTAAGTTTTTATATAAATATTTAACTCAGTACTGTTAACTCAGTTCTGTACTTAGAATAAAAAAAAACATCAAACCTTTTAAATATTAATAGGAAGTTGAACTAACGATGAGCAACTGCGACCTTAGCTGAAGTACTTAAATAAAGCATAAAGTTAATAGCGGTTTGCAATTGACCACTAACATGGACTTTTGTAATAAAACGCACATAGGAACTTACATATGTACGTAATAAAGCATTTTATGAACTTTGCGATCAGTAATTGAATATGTCGTTTTTATTTCCAAAGATTATATAAAAAAAGTTTATGTTTTTACTATATTATCTAATGTTGCGTAAAAAAAAATTTTAGTTTCCGAGATATTGCAATTTTGTAAATTGGTCGAAAATTATTTTTAATCTTTTTTAATCTTTTGATTAATTATCAACACCCTAGAAAACATGCTCACAAAATAATTGTCTGTCAACAACGTTCATTTAATATTTTTAAAACCTCGTAAAGTTTAGTACCGAGGATACAAACCGACGTTAAAAATAATGTGCATATAGTATAAGTAGCTACACATAAGTAAGAAAAAAAAATCAAAATAATTACTTAACCAACAACTAACCTAGAAAAGTAGGCCTCAGATCAAGTGGAGGTTGCTGAATGAACTTGCTGGCAGAGATGAAAATTCAAAATCTGTTGACTAAAACCAACACTACTTAGGATGCTTGTGATTGAGCATAATCGCCAATCATTGCGAGCAAGCGAGTTCTTGGCGTTTCTAAGCGAGGACTCGTCATCGACGTGTCAGGTGCAGGAGATGACTCGTAAAAAGAAAGATGCCTTTAAGAAGCGGCACCAATCCAACTGACCAGAAACCCCCATTGAGTGTTTATCACCACTATATGATAAACTTGAAACTGTGGAAGGGTACGGAGACGGGTAAAACGGAAAAGCGGTGGGCCGGATAAGTGCTGCCTGGGCCAAATGCCATGGAGTTAAATGATGTAGTCTATGATCGCAGAATTCTGCTCAAGGGGCTTATATACAAGAGTATCATCCAACTAGTTTTTTCATACGGAGCCAATGTTGGCCAGCACATTTCAGGAGCTTCACGTCACAGAAATGAAAATGCTGAAGTGGATGTGACGTAACACACTATTTCAAAGTTATCTTGGTAGCGAATAATCTCCAAGAATGTCGCCTGAGATGACATGGCCACTAGCGCACACACACAGAGCTAATGGTCTTGCCACCGAGAACATTACAGACTATGCAAAGTGGAGTCGGTTAAGCAGGAAGGCAGACCCTGGCAATATACACCGGGATTAATGTCAGAAGGAAGAAGAATTACTGAATCAATAACTACATTAAAATGTATGAATATTTTAAATATTAGGCAGATTAACAATGTGTGCAAAACTGTGCATATTATTTGCTTTTTTTATCCAACTAATAAGAATCGGAATGAATAAATTAGTAAAACGATAATGGCGGACTAAATACCAGATCAGCGCGAGTAACAAAGCCAAACAATGACAGATCATTGTAAGAAATTCTTCAGCTCCACGGCTAAACTATGAGAATAGGTGACCCTACTCTCATAGTTTGACTTTTACTTTTTATTTTTCTGTATTTGATATCTGGTTTCATCGATAAACATCAATATTATTGTTATTTTTAATTTTATAGTTGATTTTTATTTGATCTATTAACCATAAATACATTTCATTTGTCTCTATTTTAAGATTTAATTACATAATTTTGTCATATTTTATTTAATCGGAAAGTTTAGTACCAAACTTGTATCTGCCGTAGAATTTACAAGAGTAGTTATAGTAAAACAAACAGCAGGTGCAAGATATACAATGCTATTATCGGTGGATTCTTGTCTAAAATGGTTCCTATAGTTGTGATTATGCCATATTATTCCAAAAAATCTAATTAAAGTTAATTTAGGAGTGTTAAGGAGCAATGTAAAGTAAGTTATACGTTTTACGCACAGTCACATATTAAGTATCACGGTGTAATCTGTCCCTCTCAATGCTGTTCCTGCTTGTTCAGTAGTTGGTTGGTCTTATCTAAAACCTGAATAAAAACCTAGATCTAAATATAAATTCTAGATTTCATTTCTCAATAGTACAATTGGAAATCATTACCTATCTTATAAAAGACCGTGCTAAAATATGTTTAATGCGTGTACGTACATGTATAAAACATAGTAAAGCATCACGTCACGTCGCCCGGCCGTCCTACTAATTGAAAATGTCATTAGAGCCAGTCGGAAGGTATGTAAATTGTTTAATAAGTGCTCCCGATGGGGTATTTAAGGCATTGCCATTTTAAAGTATTATTTGTTAGGCGCACAATTACAACAACGTTTATTATATGTAAGTATTACTCGACGGAAGCGGATTTGTTTTGAACACACCAATTTTGGAGCTCTAGGGAATTAGGTGATTTTATGGGCTTTAGTTGTCTGTGGAATAATTTTAAATGTTAATTATTATTTTAATTTAGACTTTTTGTAAAGATTAGATGCGTGTATTTTATATTATAATACAAATTGAAATTCAAAATTATTATTTATTCAAATACACTATTATAAGCATTTTTCAAACGTCGAATGAACATATAAACAAAAAACTACCACCGGTTCGAAAGACAGAAAGTCAGTCCTCCTCCTGAGAAGAGCCGACAAGAAACTCAACAGTTGCTCTATGTTGTTTTTTGGTACACTTTAATGATTACATTAACTAACGGCTATCCTGCGTGACATTCAATAGACATTCTGACATTTTTGGAAACTCGATCTTTCGAACACTCCAAAAAGCCGTGGTCATCTAACGGCTTTTGACATGTTTAGCTAGTTTGAATAATTTGTTTAAAATATATAATAAACGTGACAATCAAAGATCTTATAACATTTCATATATGATATAAATTGCATTTAACTATAACATAACTTACTATACATTTACAGTGTTTCTATTTTTTGTGAAGAGATCTTGATAAATGGAAACAAACAAAATTACTATTACTAAAATGTACGTAAATGTAAATATAACATTATAATAATATATGTGCATATAATATTTAAATGATTGTAGTATAAAGAGTATCGTTTTCATACTTTGAAAATATGTATTCGATTTTGCCAATACCACGGTGCTGTGGCGGCTATCAAAAATCCATCGTCGCCAAATGTCACGTTGGCATATTGCCAGCCCCCTCGCATATCAGTGAACTTGGCGAAAAAAAGTTACTGCCACAACCATTGTATCTATTAGAAGCATGTCTAAAAAAATCTTTTTACATTCGTAAGTTATAACAATCATATCATAAATAAATAGGTTGAACTAATACTAAACCATATCAAATTACGTAGTTTGATATGGTTTAGTACTTGGAGCGCTTCGGCTGTTTCCAAGAGAAGTGGGTTCAAAATCTGCTACGACCATTTTTTTAATATATGTTCTAAAACAAGTTTTCTTTCGCTTAAAATCTTCAAAATAATATATTTTTTTCTGATATTTCACTTACATATAATATATATTCGTTGGCTTATACATACTCATACTAAAATATTCTCAGCATTTGGCAGTCCTTTGAATAGGAGCGAACAGGTTCGTTGGAAAGGCCTTTGGTACCTACTTTAAATAGGCCTCGTGCCGTGTTTTAGTTTGCGGTCGACAGAGCTTGAATAAAATAGGTCGCTTAAGTGAATTCTTAGACGTGGGCACCTCAAACAAAACCACCGGCCGTACGCGTTTGGGATGATTTCCATTTAACATTAATGCTAAATTTATAACTTTCAATTTTTTTTGTATTGTGAGTTTTTTTTTATTTTCATGTATTTTTGATATCACAAGATAGTTGGAGAGAAGATTCTAGATAGGAATATTCACTTCTGTACTTACTGCGTGCGTTTATATGAGCCAACCTGAGAACCTAGTGTTAAGATACTCCGTTTCCCATTACGTTCCTCACTCCGTTTCTTAACTTACTTCGCACTTTGCCTCGGCACAACAGCGAAGAAACGAAAATATTAAATATTTCATTTTCTCGAATAAAAATCGAGCATTCGGCTAAAAGTGGAGAACGGAAGGACCCTAATGGTAACGGAGTGTCTTAACAGTAGGCTCCTTCTGTCTACCCTGTTACATACGTAATACTGCGTAAAGGTGAAAAAAATATTAATAATAATCCTATTTGTTTTGTAGTAAGAATTTAAAAGAAATGTTCGATTTACGAGTATTCCTCTATGTAACGCCAAAACGAAATTGCAAACGTGCGATTTATCGCTGGCTTTATTAAATGCGTGACGGGGAGACGGATCTTAATTGAAAGTATCTGAAAGGGATTTTGAAGATGGTTAAACACATCGTGGAAATATTTTTCTGTTATTTTTTTATTCTTTGGGTTCACCCTATACTCTACATACATGGACAAAAAGAACCCTGTGTTGAGACACTCCGTTCGTCACTTCATTTCTCTCATAAAGGAGAATGAAAATAATTCGTTCCTCCGGGTCGTAATCGAACCCACAGCCTTTGCAGTCAGGCCCGCCCCCCCTGTGCAAAAATGGCCTCACCTTCACTTATATATTTCGTGCAATATGGAATATATTTTGCTGCTGGCTTAAAATGAATACAATATTTAGTATTAATTCTGCGGCGAGCATGCGATGTGGGTTGTTTTTTACGGGATTGGAACTCACGCCTGACCTGTTTTCCGCGAGATCTCGGGCCGTTTTCAACCGCCATTTTAATGCTAATCTCCCTCCGTACGCTGATTTTGTGGGCATGAAATATTTGAAGCAAAGTCATTTCGTACCTTTTTAGTTTACCGCCGTAGAATAAAGATCACATGCGAATAGAGGCGGTTAAAATTTTTCCAATGTTTGCGTCATGACAAAGTCAATAAATTTGTATTGTTCCGCATAGAGTTTTGTTTCTTTTGGTGTTATTTGTATTGTTATCTCTTTTAATAATCTAATTTTAATAATAACAGTAAACTATACTCTATATTCATAAAAAACGATATTAGTAAAAAACGTCGATATGTCGTAACGGGCAAAATGGATTTTTCCATCTCTACATCTAAGCTTGTCTATATTTTGAATTTTTCCACATACGATGCATACGCGACAATGCACTCCTGCAAAGAATAATGTAAATGCAACACGAAATGATATTGAACTACGTGAGATCATCCGATATGAATCTTTGACGGATTGAAATGGAAAACTGTTGATGCGTTTTATACTGTCATATATATCACGTGTGAGTGTGAAAAGTGCAAAGGACAAATGGTCTTTCACATTTTCAATATGTCACTGCATGTCTTTTTGTTTTGTTATTATGTACGTACGTACGGCTTTGATATTGGAATGAGTAACTTGAAAAGTGTTATTATAGTATTTTTGTTTTTGTTTTTTTTTAAAAGCTTTTTCTTTTTATTACTTGTTTTTAGGATTCCATACTTTTTAAGTAAAAAAGGAACTCTCATAAGATCACTTTGTGGTCCATCTGTCCGTGTCCGTGTCTGTCAAGAGAAAAACGCTTGGCGATATCGAATTGAAATTCAAACCATATACCATATATCTTTGATTTCCTTCAAACATATTTTTTCATTTACTGAAAAAAAAGATATGTCCGCTAAAAACGCTATAAGAGATTAAAAAGTAAGAGGGCAGTTGACCTAGAATTAGAAAAAATCAGAAAACTATATATTTGTCGTTGAATCCAATTTGGTATTAAAGTTACTCAGCTAGTTCAAGTGAGGTATCAGATGAAAGCGTTTGATATGTGTATTCCAATATATATTTTATTCATTTTATATGACGCACTAATGGTCAGAACCCTCGGTGGGCGTGCCTGACTTGCACTTGTTTCCTTTCAATCACGTTAGGAAAGTGAGTTTTTGCGATATATAGGAAGAAAAATGAGCTTAGATATATAGAATTTTAGTTTTTAAATTTAAAAAAAAAAAATACCGTTAAAATACTTCTCTATTTCTCAAGTTTAGTTGTTTTCTTTGGTCTTCTTCCATGTATACTTTTGTTGAACTCAGCTAAAATAATATTATTACATTTTTTACTTGTAATTGAATATTGTGTGTATTAGCTACTAGAACCTAACTAAATAAGCTTTGCACAACTACAGAACAAAGGACAAAAAGGATTGATATCCATAACAAAGAAAAGCTGTACGTTTAAGTTGTAATATCGCATCCAGCTGTAAATAACCACGGGCATGAGGAACGACGTGTTTTACACGCGGGACATGTGTCGTCTAGGATTTATTATTTAATATAAGAAAAAGGAATTGAAGTGTACCTACATCGCTTGCAGCGCAGCCCCCGCGCTCACCGACCGTGACTTTTGATAGCGACGCCTGTAATTTTACGAGATTTTCCGGGTAATACGAGTGTTATTGCGTACGGAATTTTAAAATCTCATGTGGAATTTTATTTGGAACCCTTTGGGACGATACGTGCATTTTTAAATTGGATCTTTTTTCCTACAAAATTTATTTATATTAGATATATCGCATTTGCGGAATTGGGTATGTTTTCCGCTTTTCTGTTCGAACGCTAAACGCCTTTGAACATGAAATGGTTAACGTGGTATAGTTAAGTTGGATAAGTTGCACGTGGAATCGTGAGTCGTGCGAAGATCCGCAAAGACTAATTACTGGTAGGAGGTAATTACAACTTTTGCTGAATTACCTCATAGGATCTGCTTTGGAAGTTACGTACTTAATGTACTTTGCAACTTCCGTATTAATTTCGTGCCTGTTAAAGAACAAAATCGTTTGCGAGATAAACTTTAGAACCTAGAATTTTATTTTAAATATGAGACCTGCCATTTGTAAATGTGGGTAGATAAAGTAAAACTCGAGTCAACGTCGATTTTGTTGTTTATTAGATTATTCATGGAAGCTAGTCTATCACGTTATTCGGATCTTAGTGAATAAACTTATTTATGTACATTGAACTACTCCCATAACGGGGTCTCGGGGGCGTGTAAAATAAACGAGACGGTACAAACATTGACTGGGATCGATGAAAATATTCGTTTCGGCAAGTATTAAGGTACCATCGCCAGTACAAAGTATAGTTTTAAAATTTATTTTTTCCTTGCTATCTATTTTTGTATGGCTGTTCCGACATATGTTAAAGGACACAACTCTAGTTGCTTTCTCTTTAACAGTCTTAACCCTAAAAAAATCCACTAAATGTAAACACAACCTTATACTCGTACTGTAATATATTTTAATTCACTTTAGCCTATCTTGGCATTTAGCTCTCCTTTCTCTCTGGCTACCCCGCTAGAGATAAAAAAAATATTCAATCACATAAATATTGCATAGCAAATTCTAATCATATTACTATGTGTTTGTCCACAGAACGCAAGTTATTCGTTGGCATGCTGAACAAAAAGCTTTCTGAAAACGATGTACGGACGCTGTTCTCCGGACACGGCGCTATAGAAGAATGCACGGTGTTGAGAGACGCACAGGGACAGAGCAAAGGATGCGCCTTCGTCACCTTTGTGTCCAAACAGGCGGCCATCGCTGCTATAAAGGTAATATTTTTTAATTTATAGTTTAGCATGGAAAACAAACTAAAAACAATTCTGGCCATTTTGGAAAACACATAATCGAACGAAAGTGACTGCTTTACACTCTATCCAGAGAAATCGTTTTTTTTTTACAGTATAAGACGTATCGTGTTAAGCATCACATATGTTTTAAAATATAAAAATAAAACAGGTATATATAATATAAATATATTTCTTTTATTAATAAACATATATTTAACGTTCATTCCTTATAATATTATGTAGATTAATAAAGTTAATTTTTGGAAGCTAATGTACATTACAATAGTTGTATAAACTATACGACTCTATATAATACTCATGTAGCACGCAACGCGTAATAAAGCACGCTTAATAAAAACCTTGTTTTTGCCACGATTTCGTTTTAGTTTTAACCTAGTTAATAAAAATATTTTTATAGAGATACATTTTCTATTTAATTTTCTGCAGTAGCTAGTGCTAGTTCACTTTTTTTTCGTTTCAGTAGATATTATATCATTAAAAGTTGATTCATTAATCGCGTTGGGTTGAACGCTATGGTTACTTATACGTTCAAATTACAGGCTCAATTACTACTTAAACAAACTGTTAATTCTCAATTGATTTTCCAAAAAATCAATTTTACTACTCTACTAAATAAGAAAGTTTTATAAATAATATGAAACAACCTCTTAAGCTTTGTAATTTCACAAGGTGACAACTTTGTTTATAATGTATATTTCCTATATTTATGTGTAAGAACTTTTTAACTGAATTCCAAAAGAAGGTTATTTATCATTTTGAACTTTATATGTAAATATTTATATATATTGTGAATTAGTAAAAATGTTAAATATTTTATTATGAAGATCAAATTAGGTCTCCAAAATTGAAATGCGCAAAGTTTTGTAAGAATACGTATATTTGTGTGTTTATCAATAAATTTCACGTAAACAAAATCATATCGAGATGTTCATTTTTGATTTAAAAGTACTTAGTATATTTTAATTTCGGGAACGTAGTATTTATTAAAATTAGTTCAATAGTTTTATGATTGACGCGAGAAAACAAAAAAAATATCAAATATTTCAGTCCTTTAAGTGGGAATCGAACCCATACCCATCGCATTTACAGTTATACACTTGTGCCCAAGCGCATTTATAACTTTTTATTACAGAATTTACAATGTTATGCCAAGTTAAATAATACAAATACCGTCGCGATTTCAGTCACTACACCACAGCCAGACAATGGAAGGCTGTTCAGCACCACTCGTAGTCAAATTCGCCGATACTCAAAAAGAGAAGGAACAGAAGAAGTTGCAAGCTATGCAGGCTAGCTTATGGGGCTTAACCACGCCGGTTACACCGACCGCGTATCTAGCGTCCGAAGCGGCTTTGTCACCCGCCACGCAATTGCAATTACTGCAACAATTGCAGGCTGTTGGGTTACAACAGCAGTTATTGCAAGGACAAGGTTCTACGCTGTTGCAAGGTACGTTTAAGTTATATCTGAACTTTTCTTTAAATTTAATTCGTTTTTAAAGTTATATGTTGAAGGACACATTTGAATATAGTTGTATATAGTAGTTGTATATAGTAGAACTACTAAACTGTTACAGTTATTGGTACACAAGTATAATTTTGCTTTGTATCGATTGAATTGCTACTAATTTTACTGATTTCAATTAATTCTATTTTTGTTTTATTTCAATTAGTTTCACAGTATAAAAAATCTATTCTAGCGTGGTATTATCGAATGTAACATTTAAAAAACCCCCCTCAGCTCTACGGTGAGTAATAGAAAGGAATTTTTAATTTTCACTCTACGAACAAGAGTCCCAATTTCGACTGCTGAAAAACAATTGAGGCAATTTACGCACACAGCGTAATTGGAAACAGCTACGATTAGGACTAATTATGCATTCAGTTAGAGTCGAGCCGTTTAATAGTCTACTTATTTGAGCGCCATTGTTAGTTATTTTTTTAAAGATGGCCGCCCTTCTTGTTAGAAATGTATGTACCTATAATTATGCATAGATTTTATTTATATATATATATATATATATATA
>DVQM01000070.1:0-28822 GCA_018231645.1 Heliconius ricini | reverse complement strand
TATTTATATATATATATATATATATCATCAAAATAAACCTAACGTACCTACAAGACGCTTTGGACAGCAAGCGAAACGACGCTTGCCTCGCTTCAATGCGCAAAGCTCGGAGTTCAAGTGCGGGGTGAAGGTTCCATTGTTGCCCTTCGTCGTACCAGCCCTTACCCCTGAGATGAGTTTAGGGTGCAGTTTCACTTAGTCACAAATACATATGCTTTTTTTTACAATATTTGTATTAGATAAAATTAAACTATTTGGCGTATAGGGAGAAAAATACAAACAAACGTGACTGTAGCTTACCTTTAATTTATATTAAAAATGAAAAGAAAGAACCTATTATTCTCCTAAATTTGATATTTTTTTACTGTTATTATTTTTTCGTAGAGATTACATCTTTTATGTTGAAATAATTGGTTAAAAGGTAAATTTAGGTAACTAATTTAATTATTTATAAATATACTAGATTATTATGTTAGGTTCAATATTTTATTGTATATTTAAGGATTTTCGTAGGTACTTGCAATATTAGGTAACTACTTTATTTTTTTTTGCTTGACAAGGTTAAAAACTCTATGTTTCTTTGTTTTACCTGAGTATTTAGTTTTTAGACTACGGAATTACGCTTAGTTGACAAAAGCTAAGTGGCCGAATGACGCTATTTTCTTAACGGCCCTGATGTTTCACAAGTGTTTTTATATAATCACAAAAACACAAGGCCAAGAGCATCGACTCTCATTATATACGGAGAATATAGTTTATGCAGAGCCTAATTTCTATTGGCTATCAATTTTGGTCGTAATTGATTTGTTCCACCAGATAAAACTATAATTGTTTGTCGTCTTGTTCAAGAATCTAGATTTATAATTTTACGAAGAAATTGATTAAGATATAGCAAAAAAAGACAGTGAAGCGTAGAATTTTCTGAATTGATACCTAATAACCTGTCAATATGCGCGCGCTGTATCTCCGCGTGACAGAATGCGCTCGCGGCGCGTCGTCGCCGGGACTTGGCCAAGAGTCGTCATCTTTTCCTAAGAAATTTGTAAATTATAGGAACCTCTAATCTGTGACTCTTAACGCCATTGATCGCCACAGTATACAGTTAGTTAGTTTTTATTGAAAGTTTTAATTTAGTTCAAAATATGTTACTGAAAATATAAAAACATTTTGCTGCGGTCAAGAATTATTTAATTACTTAACTATTGCAAAATATATATTTTCTCAAAAAGACAAAATAAGGTTTGTTATTTCAAAGAAACCTTATAATATTTAGTTTTAGTAAAATATAAAATTTTTAAAGGTTATCCACGGAAAAGAGACATTTTAATCAAATCTTACATTTGTTTTCAACTGATGACTTTAAAGATACATAAGCGTATAGCATACCTCATTCGAGATAGCCACTGTACACAGCGACAAGGAGCTTAACCGTTACGGTGCTACAAAAATGATGCAAAAAACCCACAAACCGTTTCTGTTTCACTTGTATATCGTAATTTTGAAACGTGACTTCGATTTCATGGTTTCAAAGAAACTTATCAATGAGGGTCAGTATTCGCCTTCTTTTAGATAAATATACATATAACCTTTTCTTGTAAAATTCTAAATTGGAACAGCTCCAATAAAAAAGTAAAATCTATAATAATTATTAAAAAAAATTTATATATAATTTTTGTTGCTTTCATATTTATGTTTCTATTACTATAATAAAGTAAGTCTTTTTTTGCTTAACACTTATAAAATATAATTTAATATTGAAAGCAATGTTGAGGCAAAGTTTCCGTTCTTGGACTTCATGGCTGTTGAAAGGCAATAAAGGTAATTCTGGCAACGTGTGCGTAAGAAACCTCGGGACGGATCACCACATGAATATCAATATCAGAATATAGCCATGTAGCAGTGCTGGCCACAATGACCGATAAAAGAGAAACAGACAAACATGGCCTTACTTGAAGTCTGTTTAAAATTCACATTCACTACACTGTCGAACGCGCCGTGCCACGAAAAGGAATGTAGGTTATGATGTTATTTAGCCCAAATTTTTTGCTGGTCTAAGTTTTTTATTACAATATTATCTCCTTTCCTGTCAATCAGATTTTTAAATTGTGTGAAAGTACTGACGTCACTGTGCCAAATAACGTATTGTTAATTTGTTATAGACCCTCTCCCCCCTCCTCCTCCCTACTCGGTTATTGAAAGAAATTTAGCAAATACACGCGCGAATGATGTTGCAGTAAAGATATTTCAGCAATCTACTTTCTAATGATTGATTCATTATCTATTATTATTATTAGCATATATGAATATATTTTATATAATAAAGCATTAGCAGTGATTCAATTTAGACGAATTTTTGAAAGTGGATGTGTTCAAGTTTTTTATTTGTCTGTCGGTATGTGTCTGCATAAGTACTATAATTCAAAAATACCTGCTAAAGTTTTCTTAAATAAAGAACATTTGAGAATCTTTATTAAAATGGGGAAATTTTTAAACAAAAATTAAAGCGTTTTTCTAATCAATGGGCATATTATATTCATAACCTAACGAATTCACGATTCATACATATTGGTAATTATAAATAACATAGAATTACGTAAAAATAACGCTAGCTATACAATTTTCTATCACAATTATAAAATAGCAAGGCTCTTAGAATCAAAATATATTAATATATTCACTATAATAAGAATGCTTTAAATTTAAACTCTTATAAGAAGCGCTCTGATCAAATTATGTAAGAAAGAAAGCTTGTTTAAAGGAAGTTGATATCACAAAACCATACTCAAGAGCAAATGCAGCTATACCTCATTATAAACACTTAAATATTGCAAATACCTAACAATTTACGACTTGAGTACATTTCTTGTACTAATATTTCCGGTTGGATCCGACACATAATTCACTCCGTAACTAAAGAGCTCTCGAGCCCCAGACCCGTGGCACCCACACTCTAACTAACTAAACAAATAGATATGTCCACTTTACCATTTACCAAGTGAAAATTCTCATGTAATGTTTGCGTAGGTCTTTTACCAATTAGAATTTGTACCAATATATATATATAGTTCGTGTTGGTGCAGTGTGTCTGTTGCACTCACTTCAAACTTTGTCTAGGACCGCACTCGCCGAGTCGAAAGCGAGGCGTGAGAGAATAAGGAGAGACTACTTAGCGCTGAACATTCATTGTGTTTGTATAAAAACAAAAACGGCGTTATATTTTGTATCATTTTTTTAAGCCGTCGTCAGACTTCTCTTTGACGTTTAAATATATATACCAATCATTAAAGCTACGAAATGTATTTCGTAATTTAAATATAAAAAAATAATAATTATTAAATCTTAGTAAAATTTAATTAGATAATTAAATTTATATTGTTTTTTAAAAAATTATCGCCTTATTAATATATGTACATCCGTGGCAACGTGCAATAATATATATTATTATAGATCATTTGAAAACACAATGTTTTTTATTAGCATATTCTCTTTGTTGTGGTTTCCCACGTTTGTGTAAGATAAAGAAATTATAAGAGAACGATTAATTTGAATATAAAATATCCAAGTTGTTTTATCGTGCGGAACGCAAGGTGTCATTGTCCTGTGACTGAAAAAACATGAAGCTCCGTTACCGCACCACCTCAGCACCGACGCGGCGGCACCGCTGTTCAGCGAAGTAAAACTAAGGAAAATTTTATTCTAAGCTACAAAATGTACCAACTTATCAAACTAACAGTATCTTACATTTAATTATTCAGTAAACATTAAAATAAGCACACAAATATTTCCACGTAAAAGGAGAAAATGTGGCCAGTGGCCGTACTTGCGTGACTCGAAGCGAGATAAAATTGAATCCATTAGGATACTTGGCGTCTACGGCATCCTTAATAGCAATCTGGCTAGCAGCCTCAGGCTTTATTACATCAATCCAGCCATGCCGATCGTTAGTTAGATATACTAATTTATGGTACTTCCGTATTCGAGCCGCTCCACTGTATTGCTTTTACGTTGTGTTTGCATCTTCACCTTGAAAGAATTTAGAAGCGTTTTTACGCCTGTTTTTCTCGCAGGTAATAATAATAATTACAAGCATATTGTTCGTTCAGTGATTTGATGATGGATCTAATCACGACTGCTTGAGTGTTAAAAAACACCGACTATAGCATTTTGATATATAAACATAATATACATATAGGCGTGACGTAACTTTTGATGTTTCCTTAATGTAAATGCGTTTTCAGTAGTAATTTTTCACGGTCATGTGTTATTTATATCTTGTTTTTTTTTCAAACAAGTACAAATTAAATGTTGAAATATATATTTATTTTTTTCTACAGCTTCACTGCACAGCACCACTTTTTACAGCTGTATCCCGCACACTGCAGGCAATACAGAGGGAATCTAGTGTTAAGACACTCCATTTCGTATTTTCTGCCGAATTCTGGCCTCTGTATCACCATTCGTTAATTTTAGAGTACTTCTTTAGCTTTAAATCACAGTTTAATTATATTATAAACAAAAACAAATAATCCAATATAATAAGTACAGATATACTTAATTTATTTCAAATAAGAAAAACTTAGTTTCCGTTTAAACTTTTTAGAGTAAAAGATATGCATCGCTATCGTGAAGACTTAGTTTTAACCAAACAAAAATTATTATATATATATCAAATTACTAAATAAATTTTTTGACAAACATACATAACTAAGACATAGGATTTATGTAGTTTATTAAATAAGACTATTGATATAATTATTAGGACATTTTTTTTCTTACACTCCTATGTTAAATCCAAAACTGTGTCCTTATATTTGTAATGGCTGTAAGTGGTCCAAGTTTGGATAAGTTGATTTAATTGTGGCGTCTTGTAACGGTACAAAACTACCTTTAATATCACCCGTTGCTTAAATGGAGTGTGTATAACGAGGTAATTTCCGATCTCAGGCCCTCTTTTTATGATTATTGTATATTAAACTTGACGTGAAGTAACGTTTCGGAAGACGCAACACTATTTTCTGTGTCTCTGTTTATTGAGGTCAGCACTAAACGCGACAGTGTGGGTTCGATTCCTACTCGAGGAAATGAAATATTTAATATTTTTATTTAGTCGCTCTGGTGTAGAGACAAAGCGAGGCGTTGATCTTCGCCATTTAACACACTATACCTCTAGAATTTGGCGGAAAGTGGAGAGCGGATTATCTTAACTTAAGGTGAAGTGGCAAAAAAATTGGGGAAGTACACGAGTATTCATAGTTAAAATTATAACTCGATTAAGTCGATACCGCAGAAAGATGTACGGAAACGACATTAAGATATTATTATAATACTTAGTTAAATTAATATGATAACTGTGTTTTCTGAACTAACTAAAATATACGTAAAGTGTTAACATACGTTTATACTCAAATTGTTATGAGCTACGAATGCTAATGTATATTTACCGCTCGATACAGCCGATGGAAAGAAAGTCCATTTTGACGTGCCGTCGATAGCCCTCAGTACTAGATAGCTTGCGCGGGCGCAGCCGACCGACGCTATTGTAGCTGCGACTTACTAAATCAATATTTGCGCAGATGTCGGTAAGAGCATACTATTCTTGTGGCGACCTAAAATTCATACAGTTTATATGGCATGTTAGCGGTAAATTTCTCGGCAGCTACTTGTATCCTTCAAATGTGGGTCGGTGTTAAACGCACAACTTGACCGCGACAGACTTGCCATCAAGTTCCGGAAAACATTAAAAGTACTAAATATAAAATAAATTAATTATCTTTACTCTGTATCTCGCATATAGCAGGGTAGGCAGAATGAACCTAATGGTAAGACACTCTGCCTCTCACTTTCCGTCGAATTCTGGAGGCATTGCGTGTTGAATGGCGCAACTCAACGCCGGGCTTTTGCCTTGGTGCCAGAGCTAAGAAGTGAAAATATAAATGTAAATAAATATTTGATCTCCTCGAGTGGGAAATGAACCCACAATTAGTTATTTTACATTCACACTTTGTGCCCCTGCGCCACGACTGGCCTCAAGTATAATATTCGTATTAATTACCTCTTTGAATTTTATAAATAACGCAATTGTACTTAAATAAACCGTGTAACACTAAAAACGTAAGCGATTAAAACGAGATCACTTTCTGTGATTGCTTATCAAAATTTAATTAAAAGACAACTTTTATAGCATTTATTTAAGGCGCTCGTAATGATAAGCTCTCGAGTCGTTTCATTTGGTAATAATGATAGGAGCAGGTATTGTAAATATAATACGAGATCGTTATAGCTTACGCTGGTGAATACTTAGGTCCGTCATAAAACCCATGTAAGTATAGATCCAAATTTATATGTTTAATGTATAAATATAGTGCAAACTAGACATGTAATTTTTTTTGGTGCATTTTCTTAGTGTAAAATACATACGTGCATAATTTTAAAAGTTATGACCACGATTCCCGTGTAATATGATAATGTGAGGTATAAATATTTCATGTCTAGTTTCTTCATCGTTTTGCATCAGAACCAGTTTCTTGGCCTAAGTTTCCTTTTTTTTGCAAAAAAATGTAACTTGTCTTAACCCTATTGTCTTTAAGCCATGTATATATATATATATATAGCTAAGATGAGTTTGCTTCAAATTATTTTGAATGTTTTACTACGAAACCATTTATGCTTTTTAGCGTAGGCCGGTCTCTAGCTTGTAAAAATATAATTATCAACAACAACTATCAACAGGGAATTTTGAGTTATTTAAACTTGAGCTACGTTGCGCAGCTTGTAAACCCTGTCCAAGGCAATAAAACAGCTAACGGAAAATACTTGTCAAGTTAAATCTTCTACGTGCCTGTGCCAGTTCGTTTAAAGCGTAGTTCTGACATTCGTTTGTAGGCAGGTATTTGCCATTCATTCCTTACACAGAGATATGGCCGGTAATGACTGGTCGGCCGGTTAGCTATCGGCTGGGTGCTCGTAAACACAGTACAACACGAAACATTAATATATGGTTTCAAATGCTAGTCAACAGCCATCACAGGCACATTTACTTCCTGGCACGTACCTATACCTACATATACGAAGACAACTCTGGATTCATATCTTCATATCTAACATATGAATCTTCTTATAATAAATCGATCACGCTTATTGTATTTCAAATGAGATGATCAGATTTAGAGGTCAGTTTAATATACAAGGACTTGCAAGCCGATAAGCGAGGGGTGCACGAGAGTTGGGTCAGAGAGGGTCAGTGGGCGCTGTAATAATAATAACAACTATAAAGGAATCCCTCCCCTCCCAGCGAAATACAAATTATGGGGTCAACCAAAAGTCTTCATGAAATATTTTATGTAGATGCATACGAGAATAGAAATTCCAAATTAAGCCTATTTTAAGTCTCGAAAACGTAATAGTAGAAATGTAGGAATAATATTTTTGTGAAAAAAAAAAATAAAAAAAGAAAAAAATTTCATTGAGTTGTGCGGTGGCTGGCGCTTAGGTCGTCGCGATGCCCGTAAGGCTCGGACGCGGGGCAACGCTCAGCGTGTGATCCGCGCGGCCGCTCAACAATCGCGAACTCACCAAGCCTAGCAACAACACACACCACCACTTTCTACCAGTACACAGACACGGCGCATACCACCTCTGACCAGCGAGTCTCGACTGCTTATTTTTATTTTACTTCACTTCAAACGCAGCACTGCAGGAAACCATTACATAATCTTATGTTAAAATGATCATATAAATCACTCCATGAATGTAACAAACGTGTCGTAAATTTGGGTAAATCCAACAGGCCATGAGAATCATATTAAGTGCGGGCACCGATTTAGTTTTCAAAGCAAATACTTGCTCAGCGGAAATTTTGTCATGGTGCAAGTGTAATTTTAATGTTTGGAAGAATTCAGTAGAATTGTATGACAGATAAATCAAAATGACAAAATAACATGGAAAAAGTAAATAAGATAATTCGCTAGAGCTTGAGTGGAATGCTAACATGAGATAACGGTAAAGAGAAGGTTACGAAGATTATACCAAATTATTCGAAATACGTAGGCTTTACGTGCGTTCCTACCGGCGCGGTTCAAATTCAATATCAATTTAAGCGTCGTTGAAAAGCAAAAGGGATTTCGCGATTCACCGATTCCCGCATATGTCTATTTTACAGTAGTCCAAATACAAACAATAAAAAAAACCATTTTTTCATATTTCATACAATTTGCAAAGTCAAGCTTCAATAGACAAAATCAGATGTTCTGCATAGATAAAATATACAAGAGCTCTAAACAACCCAAAAAGTTGTTGTTGTAGGTTGACATAAAATTTGCACGGGTCAACGAACTACGAATACGAAGCAAAGGAAACTAATATTTGCTTTCATCCTACCCATTTCCCTAGGTGATTCACCCTGTCATATAAATTCGCTTCCTTTCGACTGCCCTATATAATTTACTACTTCTCTTTAGCTTTTATAAATAAATAGGTAAAATAGGTAATTACTGTTAATAAAATTATTATAATAAAGCAATTTTAATACTATGATTGCTAAAAACTATTTAATAAGATAAAATATGTTTACGACAATACCATCAAAATGCTAATTAATTGGACATTGTAATTAAATTGAGACCGTTAAAAGTAATTAACGTAATTGATATTTGCACTTGGACAGGCGCCGAAGCGGTTCACCACATCCAAGTGTCTAAATCTGCCGTTAATCGACCGCCATAGCTCAGCGACAATTACCGCCTAATGACGATGTCGAGTCGTGTGTACGAATCTAATAACAACGACATGGCTGGTCCACGACTCCTATGCTAATAACTGGTAATTTACGACGGTTTATAATCGCGACTCGCGTACGTGAGTGCATTGTGCGAACGGCAGCGCGCGCACTGGATGTTTTAACGTAGCACGAACACGCCCGTTGCTTTACAATGTGACACCTCAGTTCTCACTGATCGACGTTAAATATTTAAATGACGCTTTTATTTTCCACGTTTTCTTCGACAAATACCAATCGCTACATAATTTCATTTCAATATCCAAGCTTTATTCGTATTAGAAGACTAATTTTTAACATATAATATTAATTATATGTAAACAACAAGCCCCGTTTGAATTGTTTTTGAAAATGCGGAAAAATATTTCGTTGCAAGTTAAACTAATAAAAAATAGTACACAATGAATACTGATGCTTCGATATTGGAGCAGTTGTTCATGTTCAAAATTGGTGTCAATGCTCGCTGCGGTTGCAGTGTTCCGAAATTATGTATTGGGAAATAGCGTGGAGTACGGACACGTTTCGGCCACCGACCCAGGCGCCGATCGCCCAACGCCCTTTCGATCTCATTCAATCACCTTTTATGAGCTCACTAAGCCTTTAATCAATCTCATTTTTGCTCTAGAAACGAAATATTTATTTGAATTTATGTTTCTTTTTTCGCTCTGGTACCGAGGCATGAACGTTGTTGAGTTCCGCCACTTAAAACGCAAAGCCTCCAGAATTCAGCGGAAAATGAAGAACGGAGTGTCTTAACACTGCCTTCCTCTATCAATCCTGATGTGTGCGGGATACAGCGCTAAGTTCACTTTTTTGTTTTTTTTAAATTTTTACACTGTTTACAGTCATTGTTGAACGGAGTGAAAAGTAACGAAACTTAAACTGTGCATTTTATTTTTATTATAACGTTAATATACATTTTAATTAACGTTATTAATCGACTATATAAATTAATATATTGTGAGAACTTAATGTCTTCGTCCTCTCGCTTTCATTAAATTAATATAACGGTATTTTAACGTTACACGAGAAAAACCAACGGTACGCTAAATAGCGCTTGGGATAAAGCTTCCATTGTATTTTTATATTACTAACCAATTTGTCATTTCTTAGTAGGTTAATTGAATTTACAAAAACACATATAAAACTACTTCATCTATAAATACATTATTAGAATTATAATATGAATATATGGAATAACGTAAATATAGAATCTTTTAGTGTAAATTTTGCCCAATCACATAGCATTTTCGGCAGTGTGAAAAGTCGTTCTATCATGTAACGCTATCGCTTCAATGTATGAACCTCTTAACGTCTCGAACACTTGGTACTCTTCCTAAAGTAAATAAATAGATAGTGGTGTATCGTCCGCGCCCTCACCCTCCCGGGGAAAGTGACTTGCGAAGTGTGTCTAGACGGAGGGACCCTCTATCTGCGAATAGAATGACATTTTATTTATCTAAGATGAACTTAAATTGAGTTAGTATTGAGAGTTTTCTTCAGGAAAACTTTAGGGGCACGACTTTTACGAAGTACAAGTAAAAAAAAGTATTCAAAATAAAAAAAAAAATGCTGAGAACCTAAAGAACGAACGTAAAAGCAGAAAACAGTGAACGTTTTTCTTTTGTTCGACATCTTGGGCGAGATTTTTTTAAAAGGTAACATACTGTATGGGATATGTAAAGAATCCTTAGAACATTCGTAGCTCAGGTAGGTTAGGTAAATATATATATATATACGCAAATATGTATACGTATGTGTGCAGAACCTCGGGCGGATTGGTGCGTTCCCACGGTAACTCGGGTATACCTACGGAGCCGGAGTAACAATAATTTGCCCCGTAGTTATTGACTCTTGAAGTACGAGCCATAAATACAAGTTAGTTGCCTGGAAAGTAACTGCGCAACCGGCTATAACATGCATTCGTAATACTCATCATACCTTACGATTCTATAAGCTCACTTGTTTATTGGCCTGTTTCTAAGAACAATTCCAAGTTGTTATATCGCAAAGTACGTAAAAAGTTGTATTACAGCGATATAATAGTCCTGTTATAGTACTCACAATAAATATCTTTACCAATAAAATCATGTTTACCTTAAATTGTCAGAATTATTCACCTCAAAGTAAAATTATATTACACAAAACAAAAGCAGTACAAGTGTCTCGACAATAAAGATCAATGCATGTATCCGGTGTTCGTAAAAATATCTCATTGGCAAAATTGTTCGCAGCTGACGAATATACATCTCCCTCCCTCTACGACACACATTCCCGCTCAAATATCGCCCCTTTCGTCTGTTTATTACATCTCACCACAAACATTGAACTCACAAACCAAGAATTCTCAAAATTTTCCAGAGTATTTTTACAAGCCCCCCCTATAATGTGCTAACCCTCTTATTAAAACAAAAGTTCCCCCTTGCGAGCTTTACTTAAAAGATTTTGTTTTGATAGCCCAAGTGAGTTTAATAAGCTCACTTTACAGAGTAGCCTGGGCTACTTTCACCAAATGAGTTTAGGCGCGTTTGTATGAAATAAAATGTATATTAAGGATTCAAATTCCTTTCACATAAAATAGTTTCGAGAATAAAAACGATAGTTTATGTATAACGTTTTCAAAGCACATAAATAAAACCAGAAATATAATAAAAAGTAAAGAACGCTCTAATCGGACAGCTTCGATCGGTTACCTTAATAGAAAATGTAAAATTACGATGGGTTATAACCATAATCTTTATTTAGAGCCTCATATATTTGAAACTATTCCTATCAGAATGTGAATATATAAATATCATCATATATTATTAGTTATATCAAGATATATAGATATATAGATAGATAGATTTTAAGTTATATCATATTACTGTGCGCTTGAGATATAAATTGAATTTATATAAAAAAAGGATTCATTTATTATGCCCAAGTAAATTATAGGTACAGCAATATCTGATAATTATTTTTTTAAAGATGATATATACTGCTTATAAAATAAAATAAGTCAACTTCACGCTGTATCCTGCTGTACACAGCAGGGTAGGCATAGGAGACCTAATTTTAAGACACTCCGTTCCCCAATTTCCACCGAGTTCTAGTTGTGAAACTCAACGCACCAGAGCGAAGTTAAAAATGTAGAAATGTTAAAAATGAAAAAAATGTGTTTTTAATTCGGATTTAGGTTATTTATATAAATAAATTGTTATTTTTTTTGTTGCAGACGGGTGGCGGCAGATGGATAGGGGGCGCGCGGCGGCGGCGCTTCTCGCGCTGGCCGCGTGCTTCGTGTGCTCTACAGCAGGTTAATATTTTAGTCTGTAATTAAACTACGTAACCATTTCTTTTGTTTATTATTGACGTCTTTGAACTGCTGAGTACACAAAGCAAAGCGACACAATACAAAGTAATAATTTCTACATTATTTTTGCCTATAATTTATGTTATCATAATTACAAATATGTTAAATAATTCTTCGAATTCACGACAATGACAATGAGGTTATAACAATAATTTTGTAATATATTCATTTTATCATTAATATTTGACTACTGCTCTGCAAGCAAACATATAAAGATTACGTAGGATAGTGTATTTTATCATTCTACATAAATTCTAGGCCTGAGGCCAGTCGTGGCACAGTGGCATAAAGTGTGACTGTACAACCGACTGGTTGTGGGTTCGATCCCCCCTCGAGGAGATAAAATATTTACTTAAATTTATTTTTCCATTTCTTCGCTCTGGTGTCGAAGCAAAATCGCGGCGTAGAGTTTTGCCACTCAACACGCAATGGCTCCAAAAATTCAGCAGAAAATGGGGAACGTAGTGTCTTAACACTACGTTCCCTCTGGCTAACCTGCTGTGTGCGGGATACAGCGTGAAGCTAATTTAATTTTTAATTTTATATATTCTTATAATTTTCAGCTTAATGTCCTTTCGTTATGTCGTTTTAATAACACATATTGATTCATTTAACTTTAAAAACTAAGTGAAAATTAAAAATGTGTTGGTAATATCCCTAGATTAGATTTTTTAAAATTATAAATAGAAACTAATATATTATTTAATCTACAGTTAGGTAGCTTAAATTAAATATTTCTTTATTGAAAATTTGCGTCACGTTACCCATAAACAACAACGTCTAATTGATCAAACACTGGGTAGTTTACGCGGAGTCAGGTAACTAACTGTTCTCCATGCATGTCGTTAGATAAAGCTATTTTAGTCTTCTCAGTTTTAGTATACACATCACGGTTACTTCAAAGAATTCGTACTGAATTTATGTTATACATAGGAAGTATATTCAAATGTGGCCTACAATGTTTAGGTCTACCCGTGTGAACTTCATCACGCATGGCGACCACGATTATATTCATTCATTGAAACATCAATCCATACTAATGTAGTGCAAATTTTAAATTCATGTTGTATCTCCATTTCGATTACTTTGGAACAAGATTCGAGATGCACGATTTTGCATATTTGTATTGTATTTTATTTATCTGTATATATTTATTGATATTTAAACTTCATTTTTTTTATTGATTAGATATTTGGACATAAATTATAAATTTATGTGCGCAATCAAAAATTTCAAAAACCATAAAATTATAAATAAACTGAGATAAATTAAAGCTAATTAAAAAAATACCGTTACGTATCAAAAATATTACATTTATAATCGATGCTAATGGTGAGAACATGAAAATCTATATTAAGAATCGATACAGGCAAAAAGTGGACATTGACGGCATTCTCGACAACCGTTAGCCCGGCGAGCTTTCCGAGAGCAGTCCGTGTCCTGCGCTTCAGCCGCAATGCAACGGCGGTGCGACGATACAGCACAGTGAACCGTGTTCTAACGGACCTTTCATGCTGTCTTGATATCTCACAATTTAGCAATATACGTATATCCTGACTACTCTCTTATACGTTTAATGTAAATATATTGTTTAAACTGAATTCTATCATTGGATACATGATACTTGTGGACTAACTTAGTACTACGAACCGCTGAATTTATTTCCAATAATCTACGCAGAGATATAATGGGCGTCGTTGCCACAAAGTTAACGGTACTACCTCAAGCTCCAGCATTATATCCGAAAATCGATTACATACTACAGCATTACGACTTATGCCCTCGGATCGAATCGACGGCAAAGCTGCGGTTTCGACGTTAACGATGTTCTCCGTTAGTTTAATTACAGCTTTGTCGCCGCGCCGCCCGACTGCAGTAATTATATGTAGTAAAACGGATATGTAAAATGACTTATGACGATGACCGATTGCAAAGCTCGTGTGATTTGCAGCTAACACCCAGCCTCGCTTGAGCTTAATAGAACAACACACAAACATATACATACATATTATAATATACTCAAGAGTAGAGAGCTCATTAGATAATAATTGCATTTATTTTTTAATAACGATATATATTATATTTAAAATAACTTTAAACGAAATAATCTTTTAACATAACATAGCATAGCGAAGTTTCAATCAAACTTAATCAATTGTTATCAGATTCATATTTTTGTTTTTGCATTTCAGCACCGACAGCTAACGATCACACTGCGCTAGAATTGGTTGATGGTAAGTGCAACACATAATTATAATAATTTTGCGAATGTTTTAAATCAATTGAGGCTGCAAGTGTACAACTATAACACGACGATTGTGGCTTAGATTCTCACTTGGGGAATGAAATATTTGATATTTTTAACTCCTTGCGCTGAAATCTTTTAATATACAATAACACAAAAATACTTAAAATAATTTAATAAAACTTATAAAACAAGTTAATTTTTTCCCGCATACGCAGATAAGGGAGAGAGAGCCCAGCCTTAAACCACTTTTTTCACTAATTAAAGTTTAAATTACACGAATCTGTCGCACTATCACACATCTATCATCATCTATATATCAGCCGTCATCAACTATATATATACATAAGAAAACCTCAAAGAATATAAAGAAAAGAAAGAATATAAAGGATAAAAATATATGGAACATAATTTTTATGCAGAAATACGCACTTCTACTAGATACTAATAGATATAAGATACTAGATACTATTAGATATAAGATACTAGATACTAATAGATATAAGATACGCATTATTGCAATAGGATAAACATTATAGCAAAATTCAAATATTATTTTCAGGTCCCACAGAAGGATGCTATTACAACTTTCAGCATTATGGGGAAGGAGATCGAATAATGACGAATGAGCCATGTCTTAACTGCACTTGCCACAACCGGATGCTTATGTGCTATTTAAGAGTATGCCCATTCACTAAAGCAATCGGTCAAGATTGTACAGTGGAAAAAAGAGCGGACCAGTGCTGTCCAATAGTGACCTGCCCTGATGGTATAGTATATATTAAACATTTCCTATCATGTAGCAACTAATTATTTCTAAGTTGATTTTCATACATTTTAATTAGTAATGCCTACTTTTTTTCGTGTATAATGAAGAAAATCGTAAAGCAAAAATATGATTTTTTTTTTATATGAATCTAAAAACTTTTTATAAAATACCATATTAAAATAGTTCCAGTTGACCTGCTCACATCCACATCGACTTCGTCACCTGCTGAATATGGAGCAACTGGACTTGGTAAACCGGATAAATATGGTTGCAGCATAAATGGAAAATACTTTTCTGAGGGCTCTAAAGTGCCACCGACACCCAATAAGCCTTGTGAACATTGTTACTGTATACGTAACATGACAACCTGTGTGATGCAAGAATGTACATTACACGTTGATGGCTGTACTCCCATTTATCATAAAGATGTCTGTTGCCCTGTTCGATATTCGTGTGGTAAGATATATATTTAAAAGATATCATTCTATGTTATTACGCTAGATAGTTTTGATCATATTATTCATATTTCATTTCTTGCCCTCAGATCACCCAGAAGATGAAATTCCTCTTTTGGACGACATGACGACGACTGTTCGACCTACACCAGGATTCCTTTTAACGACAACAACGACGATGGTTCCTGTTACACAAGTCTCTCAAAATTGTATTCATGAGGATCAAGTGTTTCCAGATGGCGGTCATATAAAAACTGAAAAAGCTTGTGAACACTGCTATTGTATGAAAGGTGACATCGTGTGCGTGGTTCAAGGATGCGGAACCCCTATGGAAAATGAAGGCAAAAATTGTACAGCACTACCTCTTCGCCCTGGTCAATGTTGTCCAGACACTTATATTTGTGAAGGTGATGTTGATGAACAAAATGTTGATCTTACAACAGAGATCAATGATCTAAGTACAATGCCCCCGAGAAGAGTAGGTATTGAAGGAAGTGGATATCGTAACGAACCAGACGAACCGTTCAAGGATGTAGGTATTATCGAAACTGATGTAGAAGGTAGTGGAGACGAATATATTGCTAGCACACCTACTAATATTGAAGGTACTTCAATTGACGAGAAACTAACTTTCGGAGATGATAAAATATTAGCTACAACTACACATCAAGACATTCCGGCAAGTCAAACCACAGAATCAGAAAAAAAACAACATTATGTACCCGATGTAGTTTCTGATGTATCTAGTTCTGAAATGCCTGAGAAAGACATATTATCATATACAACAGAAGCAATTTCCGAATTGGCATATACGTCTAAGGATATGAAAACAACAAGTTCTGATAAGGACCAATCTCTAGACGAATTTGTATCTAAAAAAGAAGAAATATCTACTACTGAAGCAGTTTCTAGAAAAGAAGATAACTATGTTACTTCTGATGTTTTGTTACATAAAGAAGAAAATAAATTTACCACAGCTTCCTCTGATGATCTAACAGAAGAATCTCCTAACAAAGAATCTGAAAATACTGATAGTGAAGAATTCATAATGGAATCATTTGATAAAAAAGCTACGACAGAATCAATAAAACACATTCCAGATGACATTGATACAACTAAATATAAAAATGACATTTATGATTCACAGACGGAATCTATTTATACAGACAAACAGTCTGAAAATAAAATATTATCAGAGACTACAACTGACAGGGAAGTACCAACCACTTCATCATATATAATACAAGAAAATATTAATTTGTCTGAAGTCCAAACAACAACCATTGATTCAGCTTATAACGAAATAAATGACAATAGTGAAGATAATATTAAGCCAGCTAGAATTCCTGGTGAAGGAGATTGTCTACTCGATGGTATTACCTACAGTAACAATACAAACGTACCTAGATCTAATAATTGTCATACAAGTTGCAAATGTATGAGTAGTATTATCAAATGTGATCCTATAATTTGTAGTCCACCCCCTGAATATATAGAAAATATGAATGACTGTCAACCTATATATGATTCTCCTGACTCTTGTTGCCCTACGTATGTTTGCAGTGCTAAAGAAACTATACCACCACAGTCACATAGCCAAATGTCAGGAACAGAAAGTCCTAAGCCTATTGAAACAGTTGAATGCGATGATAGTAGTAACTGTGGAATAGAGAAAGATGAAAAACATCCTTCAGTTTCAGAAAAACCATGCTTATCTGAAGACTGTATAGATAAATCTAAAAAACCTGAAGGATCTATTTGTGAATCTAAGGAATGTAGTGAAAATGCAGCAACAGTGCCACCAAAACTCCAAGATTGCTCTGAAGGTAAATGTCAAGTTGTACCTGTTGTAGCTTGTGAAGGAGAAAACTGTAATAATGATTCAAATGAAAAACCTATCAGTATAGACTTCAATACTGATAAAGAGCTTCATGTAAAAGACTCAAATATCTGTAGTGATAGAGACGGATGTCCAGTAGCGGTAGATAAGTTACAAGAAGAATGTGCAAATGAAACATGCCGAAGAAAAGATGAACCCAAACAAGAAAACGAATCACCAAGTTGTTCGGGTATGGAATGTAAAACGAATAATGAAGAGGCACTTACATCGAAAAGCGACGTAGACTACTCGAAAGATGTCATAACAGAAGAGTCTATATTTGATATAGAAACTGCAACAAATGAAGCAGTTGTGGAAAAAGATGAAAACGATCAATCTTCAAAAGATGTTATTAAGCAAACAGAAATTATTGACATCCCAATATCTGTAACAGAATCAGAAGGAGTTACTGATCAGTTGATGAACGTAGCAAATGAAACAGAATATACCAGACTCCCTACATCACAAATTATGTTTGATAAGACTGAAACAGAAAACGTAAAACCAGAAGGGGAGGAACATATTATTGATATAGAAGAGGAGTCTCAGAAAACAAATATGGATGAGGTGACAGAAAAAATGAATGTAGGATTGATATACGAGAAAGATAAAATTGCTACTGAAAAGGAACCAATTTACACAGAATCTCCACAACCAGTAGACTTAACGTCTGATAATTTGAATGAAATGATTCATTCAGTTACAACAGAAATAATAAGTGATAAAAACTACTCAGATATTGATACAACAAATTCCAAAGAAATTTATACTGTATCACCTACTTTAGGAGATCAAGAAATTACAAAGATGCCTGAAATAACTGAACTTGAAATATCAACATCTATTAAAGACTTACAATCACCTACAGATAAGCCCAAAGATGTTACAGAAATTTCAGAAATTCCTAACTCTGATAAAACTCATGTATCAGAAGAGCAGGAAGAAGAAATATTAAAACTTACAACAATACCTATAGAAGATATTAAAGAGTTTGATGATAAGCCAGCAATTACAACAGATTTACCTAAATCAGAATCTATCAATGAATCGCATCATGAGACACCTGTAACAGATATAGAAAAAGATACTTTTGAGATATTGCAAACTACCCAAGTATTTGACGAAACCAGTACTAATAGAAACATACACGACCACACCAACGATTTAACAAACTTAGAAACAACTGAATATGTCGGTTTGCAAAATGGAATGACTGAACAAACTGTGTTCGAAAACCAACATGATCCTAAAACCCCTGGTACCTCTGATAAATTAGACACTGATCAACATTTTGTTACTGACAAACCAGAAACGGTAACTGGTGAATTAGACAATGATCTACAATTTACTACTGACCAACCAGAAGTAACAAGTACTAAAGATATCCATCGAGTTAGCATGGTTGATGATGAATCAGAACTTATTACGATATCCACTGACGCATCACAATCATCACATTCGCTTAAAGATGAGATAACGACGAAGTCTTATTATGATATAACAGAGGAAAATACACAATATAATGAAATTTCAGGATATTCGACTTCTCAAAGCCCTGAGAGTATAGGTCCAGAGATAGAAGAGAAAAATAAAGACGGTAAACCATCATATGAAATAGATTTACAAGTTACAGAAAGTATTGACTCTCAAACTGTGCAGCCAATAACTGGACTAAACGAACATGAAAAATCAACTGATCGTATTGAAGAAGATATTACAAAAATACCAAATATTTCCATCGAAAAATCGGATATAACAGAAGCACCAGAAGTGTCTGGAAACGAATCTGAGCTACCTAAAAAACCAGATACTACTATGGAAATATTTGAAGGTGATAATGACGATATAAAACAAACCTTAGTGACAGAAACACCTACAGTTTCATCGATATCAACAGAACCAATTATAACCGGCCTAGGATTGACGCAAGATACGACGTATGAAATTGAAGTCGAAAAACCAAACGATTCAGAAAAGGATTTGAATGCTCCAAGCACACAAACCATAGATCTATTGGCAATAAAGGATAATAAAGAATTTACTGAAGATAATGAGGTTCTAGCTACGGAGTCTACTCCAAAGTATACGTTGAATATTGCACAAGACTTACAAACATCTACAAATAGTGATATGTTAGAAAAAGTAAATGACGAACAATCAAAGACTCAAGAACAAATTACCACATTACAAGATGATTTATCTATCCAGGAATCGTCTACAGAACTTCAAGATGAGAATATTCAAATTGAGATTCAGACTATAATTCCAGATATTTCTGAAAAACCAAAAGACCAAATAACTGAAGCTCCAGAAAATAAGTTGACATCTACAGAATTTGACATTACTCAAGAAATACTAAAGGAAGATGAATTATTAAGTAAAAAAGAACAAAGTACTGACAAATATTCAACTGAAAGTCCTGAAATATACACAGTTGCCATGCAAGACTTAGAACCACATTTAGACACTACATCTAAAGGCATTATTCATGAAAAAGAACATAAGCCCACAGAAGTTGAAGACTTATCTGAAAAATCTACATGGCGACCACATATAGACCAAAAGGATATTGAAAAAGAAGTTGAATCATCCACTTCATTTGTTAATGTAGATCAAATGAATATTGAAAAAGAAATCGAATCATCCACTTCATATATTAACTTAGAGACTTTGGGGGAAATAGAAAAATCTACAGTTGGTACAAATATTATAACAGAAGAATTAGATAATCAGGATCAGATCAATACAAATAAGCTACAGACACTTGATGATAAAAAAGATGAAAAATCCTCGGAAATGACCACAGAAAAATCTTTGACAGAAGAACTTTATCCATCACATTCTACGTACGAACCTACTCGGATGGAGGCTAGTACTGAACATATTCCTAAACAGCCAACAGAGATAGACACACAAGAACAATATATTGACGAAAACCAAGAACAAAACACTAGAATACCTGAAATTACCGAAACCGAAAGAATATCAACAACAGATAGTATTTTACCTTCTCAAGATAAAGAACCAAAATTACCGGAGCAGTCATTCAATGCTGGTCATACCCTTTCACCAGAAGTAACTGAAAAATTAGATAAAAATAGGGATAAATTGCCTGAGTACGAGGAATCTACGCAATTTGAAATATCACCGACAGTATTGACATCATCAAAAGATGATGTCATTACAGAAAACCCACATGCTCTTGTTACGAATATTATTCAGACTGCAAGCTTTGATGAAATGGAAACGAAAATAGAAACAACAACTAAAATAGACGAACGAATGCCATCCTCTGATGACGTATTTATCACACTCTCTCAAGAACAAGCTTCTAAAACTCCAGAATATGCAGATCATCATAAAATCCCTGAAGAACAGAAAGAGATAAGTCAGGATAGTAGTCTTACTTCAGTCAATCCAGAAATAGTACCCTCAGAACAATCATATACAACAACTTTATCGCCTTTACATGAAGTAGATGTAGAAGAACAAAATAAAGAAATACAACCAGAGCAACAAAGTGATATATCGGAAAATATAGCACCTACAAATGTTCTTCCAGTTTCTCAACAAAGTGAATCATTTACTGAAAATATATTTGCTCCAACTTCTTCTAAGAAAGACGATGAAACGTTATATGAAGAAAAAAATAAACCTGTGACTGAATCTATTAATTACGAGAAAACTCCTGAACCTTCATCTGTACATTATATTCCTGTATCGGTACAAGTTACTGAATCGACCCATTTAGAATTAAGTACGGATACAGCAAGTATTATTGATATCGAAAAAGACCAAGAATCTAAGGACACTGAATTCACATCGACTAAGCCTCAAAAACAATTTACTTATGAGACAATTGGAACTGACACTGTTACGGAAGTATATGAAAAAGATAAATCTTCAGAAAACATTGATAGAGATATTACTCCAGAAATTTCAAAGATCCCTGATGAAGTTCTTGTTAATGTGCCAATCAGCACTATGCATCCAGAAAAGTCAACAGAAATTACAGATTTAAAGGAACCTGAAATGTCTGAACCAGAACATTCTGAAATTTATGTAACAGAAAAAGAAGAATCGTCAACTCCTCCAGTATTTGAAACAATACCAGAAGAAAAAGAAACACTTAAGCCTATCTCCGATTCTAAAATTACTGAAGAAACGTATGATTCCGTTACAGAAAATAAAAACAGTGTTTCATTAGACTCAAGCACTGAACTACCGGATAAAATGGTTACACACATAAATGAGGATTCCACGTCATCTCTTCAGAAAGAATTTACAACTAGTGCAGATTTTAACAAAGATTATATTGAAAAAGACATTACAAAGACTCCGGAGCACATTTCTAGTGGTATAGAAAATGAAACTCCATTAAGCAGCAAAATACCACAGAGCGAAGAGCTTACTTCACCTGTGCCGATTACTGAAGATGTACAATCCGAAAAGGATGCCACTTTATCCTCTTCAGAAATAAATATACCTACAGAATCTATATTAACGCAAAAAGAAGAGCATGAGGCGACTACTGAGGGTGTGAAAGAGAGCGTATCACATATAGATACACATATTCCCATACCTACCGAGAAACATCAAGATGATAATGAAGTAACACTACATGAATATACATATAGTGAAACGACGCCTTTCTCTGTTGAATTAGAAGAGCATACACATTATGAACACGTTTCTTCTACGAGTCTTCCAATATCTGAAGTATTTACGGAAGTTAATTATCAACCACATGAACCAGAACGAGGTGATGTGGAAGAGACTAAAGATGCAAGTAAAACTACTGAAAGATCACCGCCTGATTTTGAACACAAAGAAAAACCGACAATCTCTAACAAAGATTATTCAGGGCAAAATGTAGAAAGTACTGTAATTCCAATAAAACTTGATAATGAAATAGAAGTAAACACTGATCGGCAACCGTCATTACCTACTATTACAGAGGAGGCGATACCACATGTTCCAACTACACAAACAGAAGAACTATTATCATCTACATCTCAACAAACTATAAATGAACAGGGATCAAATACAACTGAAGAACCTATATCAATCCCAATCAGTTCAGTTACTTCAACTGAAAGAGACGTACCAATAAGCTCAGAAAGTCCTATAAAACAAGAACTACCACAATCTGTCGTGGATTCAGAAACAGAAGTAACAGAAAAATTACCACAACATGTAATTTCTGACAAATTCGAAGAAAGCCTGCAGACCGAATCTCCTATGGAGAAAGTACCCGATGAAAAATTGAGTACTGCCAGTCCATCATCTCCAATACCTGAACTTGCTAAGCCAATATTTAATGAAGAACCTGTAGAAGATGTTCCGTCCCCAGATTTCCCTCCTAGTGGAACCGGAGGTTATGGACAAGAACCAGATTATGTTGAAGAAGATCAGGTCCTTGGACGAGATACGTGCCGTTATGGAGGCAAGATATATATGTCAGCGCAACAAATCCCAAGAGATGACCCTTGTGACTTCTGTTTCTGCTTTAGAAGCGATATTATTTGCTTACAACAAAGTTGCCCACCACCAATTCATGGTTGTCACGAAGAACCAATTCAAGGTTTCTGTTGCCCCCGCTATGAATGTCCTGTATCCATGGCAACTACTCTTAATATGACCACTACTACTACAACAACGACAACAACATTACCTCCACACTTCCTACCTCACGCTTATAAGGGTGCAGCCCAACGAAGAGGATGTCAAATAAAAGGTCACACCTATAAAGTTGGAGAAGTTGTTCGAGCGTCTTCTGGACCATGTTTGCATTGCACGTAAGTACAGTTCTTATTGAATAGCGCATATGTGTATATACATTTCTACATGTCCTACATTCAGGACTAGCAGAGATAGCCAAGAATATACCGTCCCAAAAAATATTCCGTCGATGTCCAATATCACCAAGTGATATATAAGAATTTACGAGTTTAATACAAATAATTACCCTACGTACGACGGGATTTTGTAAAATTAAGTAAGAACTTCCTTTACATTTAAACATTTTTTATGTCTGGGCAAGTAGATATGTAAGATACTATTTACCAATTCACTAAATATACTATTTCCAGCATTGTATTACCAATTGTCAATAAATCGTTTCAGATGTGGCGGCGATGGTCAAATGAAATGTGATCCTAAAGCCTGTACTCCGGAACCTATGTTGAGACAAATGATTGCGGCAGCTGTTTCTGCGAAAAGACGGAGGTGAAACACCTTTGAGGTGTCAACATGAAGTACATCATCACGAATATTAACATCTAAGTGATAACCAATTTCATGTATTTTCTATGCACAAGAATAATGCTCAAATTTCGCGATGATTTAGTTTAAGATTTCGTGTCATATGTAGTAATCGCTATTATAATTCATTTTAATTTTCGTATTGTCGTGGCACGTGCAAGAAATATTTTACAATAACAATCTTAATCCATGACTGTGATTAAAACGTTATAAGTATTTAATAATTTGCGTATTTTCATGTTCATTTTGGATATAGAATTTATATTTATTATAATTATTTTGAAAAAAGTCAGTGCCAAACGGTAGTGGTAAGCTATAATGACTATTGATATGTCCTTATGATAACAATGTTCTAAATTTTAAAATTTTATAAATATATCTGACCTTGGAAAGCTGCGGCAACTCTAAACGTATCTATTATAACGTAGATATACGAACTACATATACACTCCAGGCTTCTTAGGTCAGATTAGATCGCCGAAATCTTGACCATTTTACATTATATAATAAACAAAATTTTTTACCCATATAAGTTTAGTCAATTCTCTAAGTTTACATGATTTTCTATACTAATGTGTAAGTTATAACATCGTGTAAACTTAAAGACGTTTAAGATTTTCAGATGTTGTAAATGCCTTACTTAATTTGTAATAATTTATATATTTTAGATGTATAGTACTTAAGCCATGTTTTGAGACCAGTGACTACTTATTATAATTTAGGAGTAAACCAAGGCCCTTTACATGATTTTGAAAAGTATCAGTCGATGCGTCGAATAGAGACTAAGCCTCGGCCGACATTTTTCCTCTGTTTCACACCTTACGGAAAACGACATATATGTATTGACCTTGTTTTCTTTAATTTGTGAGAGTATAATACTAGCACTTGTTTAGTAATTGTGGCCGGACGTAAAATTGTTTTGGAAAGAAATTTACAATGTAGCTAATGGTAAAAGCATATTGTAGAGTCTTTTGTAACTTTTGATACAAAAAGTGCTGGTAGATTATTAATAATTAAAACCCAGATCAAGGTTGGTACGAAAGTTTGGTGGCTATTGTAATTGTTATTATAATTATTGATAAAATTAATATACGATTACATTAATTCGTACCGCCCTTCTCTGTATAATGAGGTTGTAGTTATAGCTCCTTATTTATTTAAAGTTAATAGCAATAGTGATACATATTTGAATTAACTGGTGATAAATGTATTGTTTCTAAAGTTGTCCATGGTTTATAACAGTTCAGTATAAAATGTAATGTCAATTATATGTTTTTTTTCTTTGACTCTATGATTTACCGAACACAAATAGCTAGGATCTAGCTACTTGTATAACTTGTGCAAACAATTTTTAAATAAAATACTTTAAATTATTTACTGTTTTTATTATGTCACGCATGAAATATTAAATACAATTGATTTAATTCGAGGTAATATTTGGTGGAAACAATGAAACTTTAAAAATCAATAAAATAACATAGTTCATCTATGGAGGTATATATTGAAGTAGTAACTTTAATATTAAAAACTTCATTAATTATCATTTGTGTTGTATTATTTGATTTATAAAAGTTTTAATTATATAAACTATAAACGTAAAAAAAATTGTAAAAATTTACATTTACCTAATCTCTTCTTCGTTTTGAAAAATGACGTCGGTTAAATTGTTAAGGTTAATTATGGATTTAGAAGCTACAGTTAATTATATAAAATTTTATATTATAGTAAAATAATTTACTTGTATTATAATAATTTAAACTCATAAGCAAAATTGAACAAATAGTAATAAAATATATACTCGTATCTTATTATCAATAATTCGTAACTTTACGAGTCTTTTAGAGAACTTGGTACAAGTTATCACCGACTTACTCTAACTTATTACAATATTTTCCCATTTTAGCATACATAAAACGTATACTGAATATACTGATATAAAGCATACTGATATAAGAAATTAACTATTTCTTATCAACTGTAAGCAGCTCATACTTGTAAATTAGCCGTCGGGCCAAGTTAGCGGGTGAATTCATACTAAAAATACCATCGCTTCTTGATTCTACACATTTTATTACTGGAGCGATAAATGAAGTTTGGGCATCTTGGGATCCCATACTATAATATTATATATGCGACAAATAATCAACCCACAAAAATAATGGTAAAAAGTTGTCTATCAAAAATGCTTGCGAACGAACCAATTCATTATTATTTTTGTTAGATATTTATTTTTTTAATAAATGGCATGGTTTACGTAAATATAGTGACTCTAGTCACTAGGAGTAGAATAGAGTAGAGTGAATCGAACGAAAAGAAATATATCTTTCGATGGTAATAAAAATATGCATTATATCATGTATTTTTTTGTATACAAATAAAAATCACGACAACATCAATAAAAAATTAAACGAATGCCTGTAGCCAATTATATAATATTTACATCTCTATGCTTAAATTCTAGTGCTACCATCTAGGGACATTTTAAATAAGCTCTACAAAGCTCAGTCGACCAATACATCAGTTTCGTGCTTCGTGATATCTAGAGGGCAAAGCAGATGGCATTTTACTCTCTAACATTAACTGTTATAAATTATACCAATCAACTAATATGAAGATTTACTTCACATATAATATATAAATGGACATTTGATATAAATATTTTTGAAAATAATAAATAGTCACTTCAAAATTTATTCTTTTTCTTATTAAATTTACAATAATGTCTTGTGTATTTTACATAATTACATATCAATTAAAATAAAATAGTAATAACATTTATAAGCTTATAACAATAATTTTACAAAGTAATCTGAAACCACTAAAACAAACTATATAATATTTAAACAGTATTTATAAATACCTGTTTTTGAAGTTGCTCCTGCAACTCTCTTCACCTTTTTTACTTTTTGTTCAATAATCATAACATGGAAATGCCATTTCTCAAAGAAAACGTAAAACTTTAAACACAACAACATAACATAAAACTTAAAAAAAGTTATGTTAGATAACCTTCAGAAAAATTTGAACATGTGTAAATGTATAATTTATATATTTATAACAAAATAAATACACAGTAAATAAAAATGCTGCACAAAAATGCCACATAAAATTTGTTTTTTTTTTCTTTAAAAAAAATGTATATTAATATGTGGACATCACATAAGAGTAAAAGTAACGAGAACATGTGTGTAGAACATGTGTGAGAAATGTATTAAATTAATAATTGATAATAGAATTTATAATAAAAACTGTACTAAGGCCATATCCATACTTTCTTAACTAGCTATTTGTTAGCTAGGTAGAAATATGTACCCTCAATTTGAATTACTTTGTCTCTCTCGCACAAACGGTTATTCTATACCCCGTCTCACTCTAGCCCATTACTTTTATATTGTTCGCTAACTTTCTTGTTTTATATAAGCAAATATAAGTATCTGAAAGTTTGATTATTATTTGTAGATTTAATTTTGTCCCTTTTTTGTTCTGAAATCACTATAGTGTATATTCTACATTAATCGACGACGATAAATCTCTTGTACAACATGTACCAGTGTTTTAAAGTAAGTATATGAATAGAAATTCGAATCAATATGTCACTATTTTATAGTCGGACGGCATCTGACGTTAAACGTGGTAGTTGTGACTTCGATATTCAGTCGAGCGAATAAATTATTTTAATTTCTCCGCTCGATCGACAAAGTGCAGTGTCGACTTCCGCCTAAGGCTTAATATCACGCAATACTGAGATCTCGGTGTTGCGAGACATCGCACAATCTTGCATTCCCGCATGTTGTCCCGCCGCACGGGATTCGCAAGATGTTCGGAACTAGAAAGAAGAAGGCATACGACCACTCAAGAGCGCAAGTAACACAAACAAAAACGTTTTACCGTTCTGGTCCAATATCAGTTTGCAATAGAAGTAACTGTTTAGTATATTATCAACAATTGGTCCTAATAAGGAAAATGTAACATTTTCAATATGAAGCTGTATGTCCTAGGCATAGGTATATATTATACAAAATTTTCGAGAGTAGTGTTCTTTATCTATTATAAAAAATGGGAGCCGACATATTATAGCAATGAACTTAATCTTTGTCTTGTAGATTTTCATCTAAAATTGCGTGATTTGAAACCATTCTATTTTGGATATTATTGATTATTCTAAGGGTGACTAGACACAATATTTTTCGGAATATGTGCTTAATAACCTACTACCATTTTTAATACTATCGTGAGTAGGTAACTACTTTTTTTAAAAAAAATCATCCATAATATTTTTTTTTTGTATTTTTGGGTAAATGAGCAGAATGAACCTGGTAATGAGACACTCCGTTGTCCGCTTTCCTACCAAATTAAAGACATTGCGTGTTAGTGGCGGAACCTAACGAATAGCCTTGCCTTAGTGCCAGAGATAATATGCCATACTCAATGTGTATATATATTTATAGTTCTGTTCTAATAATATTATTATTATTAATACTTCGGTACTAATATTAAAAAATGAAGTTGTTTATTTGGTGGAACGCGCTAATCTTAAGAACTACAGCAAAAACAAGCGAGCTTGAGAGCTTTAGTGCGTTCGCTGCGTAAACGGTTAGGGCTACGTAAAAATGAAATACGATGAAAAATAAAGAAGTATTTTCGTAAATATGTAATGCGGTTTGTATAGACGAAAAAGTTATTTTATAGCATATCAAAAATTGGATGTTTTAGAGGAGCAAAGAGGCCGTCGCATAGGTAGATACCACCACTGTAAGGTATAAAATTTAAGTGTCAGTGTCTACATACCTGTCTAGATATCATATTGATAAGATGTTGTCATAATATTTATATAACACGTGTCTTTGTGTAGGAATCAAGAAACGGAGCTTCTTTTTGGTGAGTAGAGTTTGGACGTTTGGATTCTGAACAGACTTTTTGTTGATACTACTACTACTGGTTAACGTTTTTAACAAAATACGATCAAAACACGTATCGTCTATATGATTCTACACTATTTTGAAAGAGATACTACGTAATTGCAATACGTGATATGTATCACCTACTAACAATACTTCACACTAGTTTCCTTCCAACAGGGGC